>JAJMKG010000035.1:0-58302 GCA_030563865.1 Dujonia oleophila | reverse complement strand
CCGACTTAGTTGACAAAAAGCCAAAACTAGAACTGGAACAGGAAATTAAACTTGAACAGCCAATTAAGCAAGAAACGGAAGAAAAAGAAGAACAAGTGGAAGATGCCAAGCTAGTAAAACCTGAAGCATCTGTGACGACCAATGACAATCACGCCGCTGTGGACAACATCATGGTGGTGCCCTCCACCAAACCTCAACTTTTTTACACCACCTTAAAGACTGGGATTGCATATGATGTGCGTATGAGGTACCACGCCAAAATTTTCACATCATACTTCGAGTACATTGACCCCCATCCTGAAGATCCCAGACGTATCTATAGAATCTATAAGATCCTTGCAGAAGCTGGACTTATCCAGGACCTGGCCCTCTCTGGTTCCGATAACATTGGTCCGCTCATGGTTAAGATCCCCGTGCGAGAAGCCACCTCGGAAGAAATCTTGCAAGTCCATACAGAGGAGCACTTAAAATACATCGAATCCACTGAAAATATGACCAGAGAAAAGCTCTTGGAGGAAACTGAGAAGGGTGACTCTATCTATGTGAACAATGATTCATTCTTGTCTGCCAAACTTTCGTGTGGTGGCACCATTGAGGCATGTAAGGCAGTAGTAGAGGGCCGAGTAAAGAACTCCATGGCCATTGTAAGACCCCCAGGGCATCACGCAGAGCCCCATGCTCCTGGAGGGTTCTGTTTGTTCAGTAACGTCGCTGTCGCAGCCAAAAACATTTTGAAAAACTACTCCGAGTCCGTTCGTAAAATTGTCATCTTGGACTGGGACATCCACCATGGGAACGGGACTCAGAAGTCCTTCTACGATGACCCTAGAGTGCTCTATATATCGCTTCATAGATACGACAACGGAAAGTTTTACCCTGGAACCAAATACGGAAACAGCGACCAAGTTGGAGAGGGGCTAGGCGAGGGAACTTCGGTGAATATCCCCTGGAGAACAGGTGGGATGCACGATGGAGACTATTTCTATGCCTTCAATAGGGTTGTCATACCAATAATGTCAGAATTCGACCCAGATTTGGTCATTGTATCGTCAGGCTTTGATGCTGCTGACGGTGATATCATTGGAGGGTGCCACGTATCGCCTGCTGGCTATGGGCAGATGACCCACATGCTCAAGTCGATCGAAAGAGGGAAGATGTGTATCGTGTTGGAAGGTGGATACAACTTAGACTCTATCAGTAAGAGTGCACTTGCCGTAGCCAAGGTAATGGTGGGTGAACCTCCAGAGAAAACCATCACTTTGCAACCACATTTGGAGACTTTGGAAGTTATTGACGAAGTGATTAAGATTCAGTCCAAATACTGGAAATGCATGGAGCCTGGGTTCACCAGAAACTCATTCGAGGACTTCTATGACCTTCCGGTCAATAACGAGAGCGGCAGCTCCGCCGATAGCAACGGATCTGTAGCAGAAAAGAAGGTCACAGTAGCCCCATTCAAGCTCTCAAATCTCCTGGACCCAATCCGGTCCAGCCAGGCCAACGATTTGTTCACCAGGTATTCATTTATCAATCTCCCCATAGTGACTTCCACGGTATCGGGAGAGGGCGACAAATCGTCATTGTTTACCACAGATTTGCCGCCAAACACCGAAGACTTGGTGCTAGCCAGTCCGGACATCTATAATGCCACCACCATAGTGGTTTCGATCCATGACCCAGCAGAGATCTGGGCTAACATTAACCCGATAAACGGGGTCATAGAGGGGAATTCGTCATTGGTTTTAGAACACCCATTGATCCAGATAATCGAAAGAGTTCGCAAGGAGGTGGAGTTGGAACCGGGCAAGCAATTAGGGTTCATGGATATCAACATTCCACCCTTTTTATTACCTGTTTCTTCCAACTTGAAGGCAGCAACGGCCGCCAGTGGAGGTTCCCATGCCAACGGACTGCTGCTGGATGGCTTCTCACTGTCTTCTTCTTCGTCGTCGTCTTCCAATTCAAACTACAATCCCACCATCTTCTCCCAAGAGTTGATGCTCTACATCTGGGATAACTACATCTCTTACTTTCTGCAATTGGAAAAGTTGGTGTTTGTTGGGTTTGGTGACGCATACCAGTCCATCGTGCACTTATACGCCAAGAGACCGTCGCAAGATATCAAGGAATTAGTCAAGGGAACTGTAGCTTTTGTAAATAGATCCGTTTTGAAGCCTCTTGTACCAGTAATGGACGAATCTATGGTAGACTGGTACTATCAGAACTCGGTGATCTTTACTTCTGCGTTAAACCCTGCATGGGTCAATGGCGGAGACCCGGTGAGTGTGAGTAATGGCGTAAACGGGATGATAATAAATGGCAAAGAGCATGTCAACGGTGCAGATGATTCATTGAAGAGACCTAGAAGAAAGTTTGGCAGAGTCATTAGGGCTTCTACCGACGGGTTCTGGGATGTGATCTCGGAGAGATTTGAGGAGGGCATGGATTTTATTTTGGATTCTGTTGAAGAGTATAGCGAGGGAAGTAGCTAGGAGAAAGCCACTGTACTATATATAAACCTAGTAATATTATATATACAATACAACGATAGATAAATGAAATTATTTACACATATATATGCTGACTCTATAGAACTTTGCTGGGGAAACGCTTGGTGAACTCTTTCTCCAAATCGTCTATATCTGGGATGGAAAGGTCACTTGAGTTGCTCAAACGCCTGTCGCCGGCTCCAGCCTTTAAATAGAGCGGCTTCTTTGGTTTTGGTGGTGGCTTCTTCTTGGTGGACAAGCCGTGCGACTTATTAAGCGAGCTATTGGCTGGAGGAACATTCAACACTGGTTTCTTCTTCAACGCCGGAGCCTTCTCGAACTTGTCAACTAGCTTGTTGTCTAGCTTCTTTTTGTCTAGCTTGCTCTTGTCTAGCTGCTGTGGGAACGCTGGTGGCTCTGGCTTCGTCCGGGTTCTCATAGGAGACCTAGACTTTGGCAAACTTAAAGGAACACTCCTCTCATCATCATCGGACGAAGATGACGACGAAAATGGGGTAACTGGGCTATTGATCGCGTCCAAGTCCTCAGCAACATTTGCCCTCCCGTTGTCAGTGTACTTACCGTAGCCCTCAGCCGTTTTGGAAGTTCCCGATTCTTTGTTACTGTTGCTCAACAACATGGCCATTCTCTTCTTGATAGACATCTTGCGGTGAGGTCCGTCAGTGTCAGCACCAGTACCACTAGAGTTGCCATTTGTACTACTCTTTACACCCTGCTCTACATGGTTATCACCAGTATAGCTATTTGCACTGGCTTTCCGGGAAGAACCCCCAGTAAGAAGCAGCTTAAGCGACGTAACACTGGATCTTCTATAGTGGTGTTGGTCAGAAACACTGTTGAAGCTGCCACCAGTGCCATTGGGCCCAATTCCTCCGGTGCTGAACTTACGGAGCCCGTTCTTGAACGAGGCCGATATGCTACCACCAGTGTTTTGGTTCTCCTGCTTGCTTCTAAGGAATTCTAGCGTGCCGCGGCCGCGGTCCTCTTCGGACTTTCTCAACGTGGAGACGTGGCTGGAACTCTCCTCGATTTGCATTTGCACAAATTCTTTCAAGGACGAGGTAGATGTAGAGTAGCGGTGGTAATTCTCGAGTGATGGCTTGCGCGAGCCCTGTGGCGAGATGTTGGATCCTAAGTACGTGGACTTTGGTCGTGGGGCGGGGAAATGTGCGTTGAGAGGTGACGAGCTGTGTGAATTAGCGTGCTGCTGCTTGTATGAAGACTGCAGTGGGGCCAAGAGCTTGGACTTGTCGATGGCTGCAAATGGGTCTTTGGGCTTGCTGGACGGTACACTGATGGGCTTGCTGGAGGGTACGTTGACAACAGGTTTACTGGCAGGCTGCACCTTGTCAGGCACCTTGTCTCTTGACACCAGTGGAGGAACATTGCTGGTCTTTTGATGATGTCTGACTGCAGACGGAATCACATCTGGAACTGGTACATGAAGCATAGAGCAGATCTCTCCTAGCAATTGCACAGCATTGGGCCGCCTTCTAGGATCCTCACGCAATGTGCATTTGATCATGTTCTTCAATCGGGGGCTAAATACCAGCCCGGGCTGGTCGTGGGGTATTTTGAGAGTCAGATCCGCATGCAAGATCACCTTTTCCATATCGTTGAGCGACTGGTGCAGTGGCAGTTCAAATGGAGTGGTGTAGTAGCACAATTTGTACAACAAGCAACCCAACGCCCAGATATCCAGCTTATCGTCGATAGGGAAGCCCCTAGACAACTCTATCATCTCAGGAGCCCTATACTGGGGCGTTGTATACTGCATGATGTCATTGTGCAAGGCAGCAGTATCCTGTGGAGTCTTGGGCACGGGCTGGTACGGTACAGCGGATCCAAAGTCACAGAGCTTGTAAGTGAAGTGTTCGTCGATCAAAACGTTCTCGATCTTGATATCACGGTGGATCAAGGGGGGCTGGAGGTGGTGACACATGGCCACTCCCGCTGTGACGTCTCTCATGATTTGGAGGATCTCCGGTTCCTGTAATTTGTGGGTGAGTCTAGTGTTCATAAGGTCAATGAGACCGTTTCGCGAGCAGTACTCCATAAGGAGGAACACCTCGTACTGCTGAGAGGACGGGTTACCGGCCAAGTTGCTGTTTTGGCTGCCTGGAAGATCCAATCTGGCAGCATGCGAATCAATATATGAAACTATGCATTTGTTCCCCTTCAATCTCTTCATGGCGTCCACCTCCTGCCTCAAGAGGTTGAGCTGTACCTTGCTCGGCACCTGCACTCGCTTCAAGCACGCAATTGACGAGCCTCGGAAGGGCGGATCGGTTGTGCAAGTATAGACATGGGCAAAGCCACCTTCTCCAATGAATTTGATAATGGAAATGTTATGGCTCCCGACGGTGAGCTTCGTATTGGCCGCGTAGGCGTTGGGCGGAGGCACAGGCATACTCCCAGTCGACTATAATGAAAATAACAAGAGAAGGAAAAAAAAAAAAAAAAAAAAGAGAATCAAGATCAACCGGACCTACTATCGAAAAAAGGTCGCTCTCTACAATAAAAAAGCAACGAAATTCGCCCCGTATCCAAAATAGCCTTCCTGATGCTTGGCTGCTGATGCGCTTGGAGCTTTGCCAGCTTGCAACGGTCGCTCAAGCGATCAGCTCCGCCAGGTTTTGTGTAATCAGGCAGTGTCGATGTGTGCAGGACTCCCGTAGCGAACGCTTGAGCGCCTACGAGCGCCTGCTCATCGCTGAAGGCGCTGCGTATTTGCAGCACACTGTCTATGTGTCTACAGGGAATCTATATCTGTATAGCTATATCTATATATAATCACAGATGAAGCTCTACTTCGAGGCCGAGGAGTTCCTCAGACCGTCCACCAACGGGTCACTCCAGTCTCGTATCTTCAACTCGCTGAAGAAACTCACCTCATCTCCCAAGCATTTGTATGCAGTAGTGTACTCCACTCTTAAGTATAAAGAGTACATCAATGTGGTGATCAAGAAGTCCAAGATAAAGACGTCTTCCTTTGCCTCATCCATCAAGAAGTACAAGATATCGGACAACTTGTTACTTTTGTTGGTGCATGACCTCCTCTTTTCGTCGCGGGGCCGGATCCAGCTGGGGAAGCACCCCATCAAGGACAACTTTTTGCTCCACCAGACAAGATTGAAGGCGGAGTTGATCAAATTGAAGTTGAAATATAAGGCCAAGTCCGTCGAGGACTTCCCCACCAAGGACGTGGACGGTGATGAGACCCCTGTGCGGTGGTTTAGAGTCAATACCATCAAGACTGACGAGGCCCAGCTCTTCCAAACGCACACGCTATTCAAAAATTTGCAGCCAGTGTCGTCACTCGACCAATTGAGCCAAACTGGACTAATTTATAAGGACGACTACATCCCGTTCTTGTATGGAGTGCACCCCAGAGAGAAGATAACGTCAACTCAAGCATACTTGAAGGGAGAGATCATCATTCAGGACAGAGCATCGTGCTTCCCAGCACAGATCTTGAATGACGACCCACTCGACGTCCACTGCGAGGTCGTGGACGGATGTGCTGCCCCTGGTAACAAAACTTCGCACTGTGCATCGTACTTGAAGACCAAGGACTCGGTGGTTTACGCCTTTGAAAGAGATGACAACAGAGTGAAGATCTTAAAGATGATGTGCGAGCGGGCCACCGGCGGGGCCAAGAAGAACTTGATCCAAATCACCCACACCGATTTTACCACCACCATCCCTGCAGACTTCCCGAACGTCACTGGTCTCGTCATGGACCCCTCGTGCAGTGGCTCAGGAATCTTTGGCCGTGCTATACAGGACTCCAACGCATCCAGTGAAGAGCAAGAGCAGGAGAAGGAGGAAATAGATACCGACAGACTCAACAAATTGGCTGGGTTCCAGTTCAAGATCATGAAGCACGCATTGCTGTTCCCTCTGGCCCGTAAGGTGGTGTACCTGACGTGCTCTATCCACCCACACGAGAACGAAAGGGTTGTTGTGGACTTGTTGAAAGATCCGCAAGTGCAGGAGCAGGGCTGGAGTTTGGCTGACAGACTGGTGGTGATACTGGACTGGCCCAGGAGAGGCTGGAAGGAAGAGTTCAGCTCCATGGCAAACGATGACGACGAAGCAGAGAAGTTGGCAGGTGGGTGTGTGCGAGCTGAGCCCAAGGTCGACGGAGGAATTGGATTTTTTGCTGCCTGTTTCGTGAAAAATGGAAAAGAAACTCCGGCCAAGCACACCGAGCCAGTCAAGAAAGACCAAGAGGTGAAAGCGGTTGAACATGAGAAGAAAGAAGAATCAAAAGAAGTTAAGTCAGAGACAGAATCGGAGCAAGAAGAGTGGTCCGGTTTCGACTAAAGTAATCTCTTAACTAGAACGGTCGATTGACCAGCATTCCATAGACTAATACAACACTCTTTTCTATTTACTACTTACAATCGACTAAAATCTTCTAATAATGTCGTTCACAACTTCAGTGGTAGATGAGCTACCACCCAAGTCTGGGGTCTTGATCTTGTCTTCGCTCAAGTTAGCATCGACAGCTTCGTAGATGGCAGCAGCAGGTTCAGAGTAACCCATAAATTCCAACATCAAAGCAGTGGATCTGATGGTAGCAATTGGGTTGGAAATACCCTTACCTTCGATATCTGGAGCAGAACCGTGACATGGTTCACCAATGGCAAAGTTGTCACCAACGTTGGCAGATGGTACAACACCCAAAGATCCAACCAAGGCAGCAGCTCCATCACTCAAGATATCACCGTAAAGATTAGGGGCGACGACAACGTCAAATATTTCTGGTTCTCTGAACATTCTGTACACCATAGAGTCAACAATCTGTTCCTTGTATGCAACGCTGGAGAACTGGGCATTATCTTCATAGACAGTCTTACAAACCTCACGGAATAAACCATCTGATACGGACAAGACGTTGGACTTGTGAGTAACGGTAACCGAAGGGCTGGTGTGGATAGACTTCAAGTTAGGGTTGGACTCTCTAATCTTTTGTCTTTGCAAGGCAATGTTGAAAGCCATCTTGGCAATGTTACTGGTGGCAGTTTCAGTAATTCTCTTGATGGCCTCAGCGACTCTGGTTCCATCTTCCTTGGTGTATGCCTTTTCTTCCTTGATGTAGAGATCTTCGGTGTTTTCACGGACAATGACCATGTCAACTGGTCTACCAACACCTTCAACGGACTTGACAGGACGAACGTTGGCATACAATCCCATCTTCTTTCTCAATGCAACGATTGGGGAAGAGTATCCAGCAACTTTGGTCGATGGCGATGAAACGGCACCGAAGAGAGCACCGTCACACGAGTTCTGTAAAGTTTCTACAGTGGCATCTGGGAGTGCGGTACCAGTCTTTTGGAATAATTCGAAACCGGCGTCAAGGTGCACGAATTCGAAGTCAAGATCAAACTTCTTAGGCAAGTTTTCCAAAACTGCTCTACCGGCTGGGATAACTTCCCTACCGATACCATCACCGGGGATCAAACCGATCTTTAAGGTCTTCATCGCGGTGGCGGATGTGGAGAATGAGCGAAGAGTTCTAGATGTCAACATTATATGAACTTACAGTACAGTAAGAGAAGAGCAAGAGAGAGAGTAAGAAAAAAAATTGCAAAAGATAAACTATCCGAAATTTTTCAAAATTTTCAGCTTAACATGGCCATACAAAACTCAACACGCCCAGGTGCCCCAGAAAATGCCGATCGGGGACCACAATCAGTGAGTCACTTCACGTGGCGTGGGGTGCAAGTGAAAAATCTGTGTGCAGGAAAATGCAGCACCTATACCCCCAGCCGTTCCAATAACCTCTGTTCCAATAACCACTATAGGTATGTATTCATATATGTATTTATAAAATTTAAGGTCTAGTATGTTTCTAAAATAGCAAGGATTGCTCCTGTTCTTGGATCTTGTTTTTTTCTTTTTCTTCTTCCTTTTCTTGTGTTTCATTTTGTTCGTCTTTTTCTTCCTTATCTTCCTCTTCTTCCTTGTGCAGCCCAGCACCGAGATCTTCGTTCGATACGTTCTCACTCAATATTCTAATTTGCTCGTCAGTCTTTAAGACATGCTCAACGTTTTCATCGACTAGACACAACTTGCAGTCGAACGCAAGCGATTTATCCCTTATGACTTGCTTGAATGACTTCATAACCAAGTAGAGATCATTCTCCAGTGATGGGTCCATATCCATCACCTTCAGCCTAGACGTCATGCAATAAGTCGAGCCCTTGACCCAATGAAGCTCAAGGTCATCAAATCTGTTGCTCTGCGTGGCAACTTTCAACAATTCAAGCTCCAAGATCTCCTTGGTGATCCCGAAAAATACATCCTGAATCAAGATCCCATTGCACAAGGAACTCTGGATATGCGATTGCTTCAATTCCTTGTTTCTAATGTATTCGCTGACGATTTCCCGCTTTCTTAAAATTGCTTCTTCTAATTTCAATCTCGTAATTACACTGGATTTGGTAACCACTACGAAAGTAGTCTTCAAGGGCTCATCGCTTAAAGGCTCGGTGTACAACTTATACGCAGCTGCAAGTTCATGGATAAACTTCCGCTGTGGAACATTGGCTGCTGCGAATTGCAAAGACTTCTTGGCCATTGGGACTTCCACAGCTTCGTCTTCCTCCTCCCCAGGTACAGATCCAAATTCCTTAAAGTAGTTGATCACAAAAGTCCTCAACTGCAGTTCGGTTCTACTACACCATAGCTTTTGTCTTTCATAGACAGCCATCGTCGAATCCAAGTATTCAATTTCTTCTTCAAGCAGAATTTGTTGCATTTCGTCGTCAGAAATATCCTTACCGATGATATTAAACGCCGATTTCAATTCATTATCCCTCTTGATGGCCAAGCACTCTTCATCGCATTCTAAGTAGGTTCCAATAGTGGACTTGTCAATAAGAGATGCTCCACACTTAATGGTTTTACTCTTGTTGCCACATTCACACTGAACAATGACATCTTCCGAACAACGCACAGCGTCACAGTTCTTGGATTTGCCAACCTTGTTGGCATGGCACTTTTGCTTGCATCCATGAGGACAGTTGGTTCTGATCTTGCCACAAAGACTTTGACAAGTGGAAGAGCTAGCATGAACATTTCTCTTGGTACATGACTCAGAGCACACCTTTAAACATGGATGTCCACAATTCTTGTTCACTGTACAGATTTTCCCACAGGAAACATTCACTTGTGAGCACAAGACGTTAGCCATGTCTTGCTTATTTCCACAGTTACATTCCTTTGTCACTAATTTGGTACATTTTGGACACAGAACGTCATCTGCGTGGCACTCGTGGGTTTCTAATCTATGGCCACAACTCTTGGGCCTCACACACTGTTCATGGCACTCCAATTTGGTGCCACATCTTACAGGCGCTTCAATAATCGTCTTACCACAGTTACAGATTAAGTCTTCGTTAGAAGACTCATAACAAGTTCCACAGGGACCACTATGGCAGAACGCTTCACACTGATGGATTCCACACAGCTTCAACCTACTACAAGGTTGAGTACAAATATGTGCCGGTTCCACCGTCATGATATCGTTGTCATCAACTAAAGAAGATCTAATCCCGTTTCTTACTGCCTTCTTCTTCTCTCTTTCTCTCCTTTGTGCAACCTGCTCGAATGCACAGCATACCTCCTTATGGTAATGCTTACGGCAGTTCAACAACACAGTACACTTGTGCTTACATTTTGGCTTATAGCCTTGCTGAATGAATCTACAAGGCACTGAGAAGCTATGATTTTCACAGGAGCACTTAACTTCCAAGAGGTTGAAGCAGACGCATTCACCAGGGTGACACTTAGCCTTACAAGTGCATCCACATGGTAATTTTTTCCCGCAAACGTTCTCACATTCAGGAATAGGATCGGTACATTTAGTACGTTTCGATGCATCAACCGGGGTCTTCCCACAGTGACATGTCTTGATTCTACTGGGAGAGAAATTACAGACAAGCTTTTGCGATGGGAGAGGCTCACACTGGAATGACTCCAGATGGATGCCACAATCGTGGAAGATCGTGGTGGTCTCACTACAGTTGGTATACCCAACCCACTTTTCCGAGGTATTTGCAGGGTTGGTGCACTGTTTTGGAGTCCTTTCGAAGCATTTTATAGTCAAATCATCGTGTTTACCGCAGTAGCACTTGACATCAGCAATAGTCTCCTCGCAGGCACCACAGAAGCCCTGATGGCAGCCTCCAGTCCCACCATGCTTACATTTATGGCCCAAGGGACAAACCACCGTATTACACGGCTCGTTGCACTTCCAACCCTCCTTGTACGGGGTGATTAAGCAGGGTAACTGGCGGTGCAGCTTTCCACATGCACACTTCATTACAGGACCCATAGCACCACATACAGGGTGCAGCGCTGGGTGGCACTGGGACCCACACCTGTGTACACAATCAACGTACGGTTCGTTACAAGGGTTCCCGCAACTAAAGGGCATAAGCTCGTTGGGGCCAGGGTTTTTCACCTTGCCACACCAACAGGTAAACTTCTGGGGCACCACATTGGTCTCAATGTTACAGGCGGGACATCTCCAGTTTTTATTCGATTTATCGGTAGATGACCCTCTAAGGGCCCAGTCTCTGATACAATCCAAGTCATACACTCTGTAGCATCCCGCACACGACCACACCTTGGAGAAGGCGTCGATCTCGGATGTGCAAACCAAGCAGGTGTAGGTACCGTCCTGAATTTCCTGTATAATTCTGTTGGCCAAGGACAAATTTTCATTTTCTTCTTCATCTGAAGAAGAAGCAGAAGACAGATCGTAGTCGTCTGTGACTTCTGAGTTACTTTCTCCGTCTGTTGTGCTGAGAAGCAGCCTTGAGTCTGAGCTCACGGTAACTTCATCAGGAACACCGGATGTATTTTGGTCATTTGAGGTTTCAATCTCTCGGGGTTTTCCTATTCCAGGCTCATCTCCAGGAGGCCGGCGACTAGGTAGATCTTTCGGCAGATTTTCTTCCATTTTTCACTATAGAACTGGTGAAAGAAAGAGAAGAAGAGAAAATCGATAAGAGGCAAAAATAAATCAAAAATAATCAAAAAAAAAAAAAAAAAAAAAAAAAAAAAAAAAAAAAAAAAAAAAAAAAAAAAAAAAAAAAAAAAAAAAAAAGAAAAGAGAGCATGAGTCAAAAAGCACATCATGCGGCTCGTGCAGCATATGGCCTTCTTGTCGCTAGTCCGTGGAGTGATCAATAGGTAGTGCACCAGTGGTTGGTTAGCCAGAGGTTCGGTTTGAGCTTGATGGAGGGTCGAAGAGTTCTTTCACACAGAAGAATACTGAAAAAGGAACTAGATAGAAAAGAAATAAATATTTTTTTGCATACACTATTTTTCACGGCTTTTACTCTTATCATGGTACATTTAGTCTATCTTAAGCTAACTAATTTGGAGACTTGGTGGTTCTCAAGTATGGCTTTAAAGTCTTGAATTCTCCGAACTTGGCCTTGGCAGCTTCGTCTGAAACAGTCGGTGGGATAATAACATCGTCACCAACAGTCCAGTCGATTGGGGTAGCGATTCCCTTAGCATCAGCCAATTGCAAACCATCCACGACTCTCAACACTTCGGCCGAGTTTCTACCAGTAGATGCAGGATAGGTCATAATCAATCTAACCTTCTTGGCTGGGTCAATAATGAATACAGATCTAACTGTGAACACAACACCAGAATTGATATTTTGGAAGTCGGATTCGGTAAGCATATCATATTTAAATGCAACTTCCTTGGAAGAGTCTGCAATAATTGGGAATCCAAATTGGGCTCCTCCGGTGGAAACTTCTTCAATATCCTTGATCCATTGGTTGTGACTTTCGACACCTTCAGTGGATAAACCAATTAATTTGACATTTCTCTTGGTGAATTCTGGTTCCAATTGAGCAAATGCTCCCAATTCGGTAGTACACACAGGGGTGAAGTCTGCAGGGTGAGAAAATAAAATGGCCCACTTATCGCCAATCCAGTTGTGGAAGTCAATCTTACCCTGAGTAGTGTCAGCTACAAAATTAGGTGCTTCAGAGCCAAGTCTAATTCTTGGTTGACTTTCAGCACTGAAAGAGACAAAACGGGTGGCTAATCTTCTAGGAGCCAAGTAAGAGGCACGAATCAATTGTCTGGAGAACATTTTTTTTAGAAATATTGATATTGTAGAGAAAGAAAGGTGAGACTAAAGAAGTGAAAAATTATTGGCATCTTGGGGATTTGTAAGGTGCGTTAATCTGATTGCATTAAAGCACGTGAGAACACCCACACACCAAAATGCAGCACTATACTGGTTACTACTCTCTTGGCTGCTACTGTTCTCCCATTAAACTTATTTGAATCTAGAATGGTCAATTTCGGCATACTACCTGATTATGTTGTACTCTATGGTTCCCTATTATTAGCTACTACTCTCCTTTTTTTTCTAAATTCATTCATTCTACATAACTATACTAGACTACTTCATTCATTTTACATAATTTTACTAGACTACTTTTTTAAATTGCTCTTTACTATTCTCCATTAATTTCATTCATTCTACATAACTATACTAGACTACTTCCTTAAATTGCTCTTTACTATTCTCAATTAAATTCATTCATTCTACTCTATTACTAGACTATCTTATTACTTATAAACATAATGTATTAATACAAATAAATACCGGGTGAATATTTACAATATAGAGAAGAAATTTATCTTTGACTCAAAATAAATTTCTTCCTGTTGAACTTTCGCCTCTTCACTCTTTCTGCTCGAGGTTCATATCGAACCATCCTAAAAAGTCATCATCTTCGTAATTATCATTATTGAGCCATCCATTCGACTGTTGCTGTATAAATGTAGCAATTGGATCGGTTACTCCAGTAGTAGAAGGAACCGACCGAACATCGTAAGGTAATGGTAAGGGTGTTTGTCCAGTGCCAGGGAATTCAGGCAACCCTTGTGCATGCAAAGGTTGCTGCATTTGCAGTGGCACTGGGCTCTGTTGGCCAAGATCAGGAATGAACATTGGCAGTGCTCCAGTTCCAAACGAGGGGAATTGTGCTGAAGTCTGGCTACCGATTTGATGGGGCTTTTCATCTAGCAAAGACCGTGGTCCGCTACCGCCCATTATAGCACCTCCTATCTCAGAGATGCTATTGTTGTTACCAGCACTTCCTAGGCTATTGCTACTTTCAGTGAAGTTCTGGTTGTTGTTCCCCTTATTGTCAATCATACTTCCCGTAGCTTCAAGCATGGAGAGTGGGATACCGTTGATCTCCAATGGTTCCTTCAGTCCCTTGGCATTGGCGTTCAGCCTGGCTTGATTCAAAGCTTCATCCGTTGGAACCAATGTGGTGACCGTCGTACCGTTTGGAGTGGTGGTGATTATGGTCTTAAAGTCATCTTTGGTGATTTGATTATAGAACGGGAGCGGCACTGGTTTCCTGTAATTGAACAGCTGTTCTATGTCTTCTACCTTGGCGGAAGGCTGGTCTTCTTTGTTTCCATTTTTGCTCTCCAAGTTCCGTCTTCTGGCCTCGTGGACACACCAAACCAAGTCATAGAACAAAGAAGCAGTTAGATGGGATCTCATCCTTGATATAATGCTACCACCACCTCCACTACTACTAACACTACCATCTCCGGCTCTATTTTGCGACTCAGTACTGGTTGTGAAGATGTCCGGATACGTCAACAACACAATATTCAAGTTCTCCAAAAGCCTGGCAGTTCTAGATATATCGTTCTGTAAATCCTTCCATGAAGACAATGTGTTCCTAAGTAATCTATGAACAGTGACAATCAGCTGTCTGGCACTGTCTACATACTTGTCAATCAAATACCTCGAAAGCTGGAGCTTAAAGAGTAAGAGTACGGAGTACGTTATCGCCTGCCTCACGTATATGGGTAATTCAATCAACAACACAGTGTTGTTATTGATCATTTGCGATGTGATGGTGATAATTCGAGTGGCTGCCATGTACGCACTGCTTACATACTTGACCTGGTCTTCGATTGGAGTCCCTGGTAAGAATGCAAAGCAGCAGATCATCAACTTGACATAGAGGAAGTAGACCTCAATGGATGAACCGTCGTCAATAGGTAATTTGTATCTCAATCTTTCCAATTCACGGTCCAAGATATTTAACGAGCCGGCTCTGTTCAGAGGGTCAAGCAACCCATCGGGGCTACTCACTGAAACACCCATGACATTGACCAATTTGCACTGGAATATAGATAAGGAGATCAAGCACCTGAAGTTGTTAGGCAAGCTAGTGTCTACTCTCGCGTTCTCTATAAGGTAGTCGGTGGTGTTGATCGAAGGGGGCAATCCAAGCACCGAAGACCAGAACTGTTCACAGAAGAACACCGCCAACCAAGACCTGGTCCGCCAGTATTCGGCATCTGGCCCCAAACTGACTTGGGTTCTACTGAACTCTTGGATGTACTCACCCCCACGGTGGAGGCCCAACTGCAAGGACAACTTCTTGGCTAAGCCAATGAACCGGTACGAGCAGTCATCCAAGATCTTTTCGTTGGGCAATGGCCACAACGACAATATTATTAAGGCCTGTATAACGTGGGTGGATCTTGGAGTATGGATCCAACATGTTTCTATGGCCAACTGCTTGATCAACAGCGCCAACGACATGTAAAGAGTGGGTTCCGGCTCCGATAACGCCGACGTCAACATGACGGCCCAAAACAAGAGCTGCGACTTGTGGTAGAGCTCAGTGGCCGATCGCGACTCGAATATAGGGAAGAATGGGAGATGCTTGGTGACAAACCGTCTGTGAAGATCATTGGCCTGCTCAAGCGAAAGGTGCACGGTGCCGAGAACAAACTCCGATATCACGGTGTATGTCAACGACGAAGTGTGCAGCTGCTGGTGCAGATGTTGTTGCAGTTCAGAATGGATTAGCGGCAGCGAGATTTGTGTCGCATGTGAGATGTGCTTGGTTGGCAGCTGGCCGGGTGTGTTCACCAACGTCGTCGTGGCAGCCGCGGCGACCATTCCACCGGACGAGTCGGCCATATGGGAGCCCACACTGTTGGTAGGGGTAGGATGGTCCAACTGCAAGTGCCTGGGCGAATGAATCGTGTTGGAAGGTCTTTGTACAGGGGTGTTGTTGTAGGACGACATGGAGCCCGGCCCCGTAGTCGTTGGCTGCAACCGCGGGGAAATGCTGAAGTTGGTGTGCTGTTGCTGCTGCTGGAGGAAGTTCAAGTTGTGCTGGTTCAACGCCTGGGTCAACAACGTCTCGTTCTTGGTAAGCATTTCAATTTTGGCCTTCAACTCATCCACATCATTCTTCAATGTTTGGATCTGAGAGCCCTTCTTTGGTCTAAATTTGGGGTCAATCTCACACTTTAGCTCCATCTTTTCACATCGGGCACACGGGTTCGGGTAGTTGTCCGAAGCGTTACATTTGATCTTGTGTTGCCTACAAAATGTGCACGACGTGACAGGACGGTGGCCCGTGGCCTTGTTGGCGGCATCGTCATCCTGTTGCCCGTCCATGTACGACATGATTGACGGGTCGGCGCTGCTGGATTTTGCTCGCTTCCGTTTGAGATCATTTTGCGTGGGTACGCTGGTCAACGATCTCCGCTTGTTCATGTTGGATAGTGGTGTGCCTGATTCTGATTTGAGTGAAATGGGAGAGGGCAGACTCAAGGGAGAAGGCTTTGGAAGGATAGACTTCACTTTGGATTTGTTCATTGTCCAAAGAAGAAGACAGTATAACCGAAATTAAAAAAAAAAAAAAGAGGCAGTCGATTTACAACAAAACTTTTTTTTTTTTTCTATTTCACTTTATTTTATTTTTTTCTTTAACTGCTTCTTTTTTTCTTATTATGACACACAGTGAAGGTGTTCAAGTTACTCTCTGTTACTTTAAGATGCAAAAAAAAGAATGCTCTAGGATATCTATTCGTCGAAGAAACAAGATTGGAAAGAAACTTCGCTTTGTAGATATTTTGCTCTTTCTGTTATTTTTTATTTTATCTATTTTTTTTTTTTTTTTTTTTTTTTATTTTTTTTTTTTTTTTTTTTTTTTTTTTTTTTTTTTTTTTTTTTTTTTTTTTTTTTTTTTTTTTTTTTTTTTTTTTTTTTTTTTTAATTTTTTTTTTTCCTTCTTTTAGTTTTTTTTAAGCGAGTTGATCAAATAGATATACCGGTTTGTATTTACAAGTTGTAGGTGGTCTACTATTCAGTTTCTGCTTCGCGTGCGGCTCCTGTTACGATTCAGCCGAATGATTTCAATCCACTGGTCTAAAGAGATGGTCTGGTTAAACTAAGAAAAAAACGCTAAAAATGTCCATAAGGCTCTACCGAATTTTGATGTAACATGCTTGGCCCTCCAGTGGCTTTTCCATAATTTTTTGCGGTAAAACACGAACTTTCGTGCATATAAGCGGGTTACCCGGCAGTACTCTGCAGTAGATGGAATAGATAATTTTGATCAAAAAGATAAAATAAAGTGTGACTCCGAAGAAAATTTTTCATGGAGGAAAAAGGAAGCCCCAGCTGGTTTTTAGGTTTCCACTCGAGGGGCTCTTCTGGAGAGCATACTTCGCCGTGCAATTATTAGAATTCCTCTTTTCTTTTAATTTTTATTACTTTTTTTATAAGCTTTTTATTAAATTTTTATTAGTTTTTTTACCAATTTTATTTTGTATTAATGTTTTGTTCGTTTATTCACCTTTTTTTTTTTTATTTTATCTTTTCAATCACTACATTAGTATTTTTTTCATCTCTTTATTTTTCATGTCAGTTACATAAACTTTTCAGTACTCTCTAAGGGTATAGTATATCCTTGATTCTTCACAGTTTTACCAATAATTGATCTGTTACAGCTGAATCCGGATGCTTTAACTTGCAGCAATACAATCTTATCCTGAGCTCAAGCCGTATCCTTTTATCGTTTCCTTGTCTGATCATGGGACACTGCATTCGCATTTCCACCTCTTGTCTGCTTCCGTAACCAAACCAGGTACACCAACTCGCAGCAACAAAATAAAGTCGATTCAAAAATCGAAATCGAAATCGAAATCGAAATCTAGTTAAAATCCGTCGAATGTTAATTCAAGTCAGAGTCAAAACCTTGCAGTCGTCAGATCAATTCAGAAACCAAAAGCTTGTAGTCGATTCGAAATCAGCTAAAAAAGAATTCTTATATCAAAACAGATTCGAACAAAATTGAGATCGAAATCGAAATCGGTTTTCTAATCTTCTTCTTCCTTTGGATCGCCGATCCCGTCTTCGTAAATGGCAAACACACACTCACTTTCAGGCAAACATGGACTATCATAAATCTTACAGATTCTCTGCTCTCCTCTACCCTTTTTGAATGACAATCTGGTAGTGGAAGAATGTGCAATAATGTTCCCTCCAATAGGCTTCTTAGGATCAGGGTTGAACATGGATGCACTCCCATCGACCTGCGCCACCACTTGATTCGTTATCACTACTGCAATTCCAAACTCATCTGCTAGTCTCTGCAACATTCTCATATACTTAGCCACATGCGTTTGTCTGGCAGACAACTCCCCTCTCCCAGAGTAATCGGTTCTGTAGAGAGACATAATAGAATCCACAATAAGCAATGAAAACCTGGATTCCGACATCATGGCAGCCGCCTGGTGCAATAATTGCAACTGGTGCTCCGCGTTATAAGCACGGGCGTACGCTACGTTGTCTAAACAATCGTCTGGGTTCAATCCATACCTCTGGGCAATAGAGACCAATCTAATAGGTCTAAAAGTCCCCTCTGTATCGATATAAAGGCATTTACCCTCTCCTCCCCCCATATCGATGGGTAACTGACAAGTCACAGCTAAGGTGTGGCATAGTTGCGATTTTCCCGTTCTAAATTCCCCGAAAACTTCGGTAATCGACCCGGTTTCGATCCCTCCACCTAACAACGTATCCAATTGCTTTGATCCGGTTGTCACACAGATTAATTCAGATCTTCTCGTGTGGAATTCCGAGGCCGTGGTGAACCCCATGGGTACCATTTTCGCAGCTTCCATCGAAATTTTGTCGGCTTTTCCATCTGAGATTCCCTTTATCGTAAGAAGGGCCCTTTTGGGCGTATACGCGATAGATTCGATCGTGTGATACCCTTCACTCTTCAATTTTTTGATATCCCCTGGAGTTATTCCGTTTCCTTCAAGTTTCTCGATGGGCATAGGTCCCCCGAGTTGGTAATCATCATCTTCCTCGATAGCAGGCGCAACGTCTGTCTGTGTCATGGTGCCGGTAAGTAAAGAAACAACTCTTCAAGTGTTGTAACGCGTGCTGCCTGAAATCAAAATAAGGAAAGCGTGAGGGCAAACTCCGAAAGTGACACAAAACCGAAAAGTAAACACCCGAGATCACTACCCTCCTCCCTTTAGAGATCAGCTAGACAGGAGCGTTTGGGCCAACCTGTTACAATCTAGGTCGAAGGCGGTCGGAGCTATGGTCAGGTTTCCAGTCTAATTTTAGATAAATAGGGCGGTTTGAAAGATGGGTCACTGATTTGAAAGTAATACGAAGTGGGTGAAAAGAGGCAAATGAAGGCAGCAGCATGATACTGCGGTAACTACTAACCTCAGATCTCCTTATCATCAATTCTACTATATTATTATAGTATGATAACTACAGGAATTGAGAGCATGAAATCTTAATTTTAATATGAATAAGAAAGTGTGGGGCAGAGAGAAGTAAATGAGGGAGAACAAAATAGAAAGAAATAAAAAAAATAAAAATTAATGGCCTAAAAAAATATTCCCCCCTGTGTTGGCACTTCAATCGCTGCGGTTATCGCTGCGGCGATTGGATCACTCTAGTGTGGCAATGTACCACAGATGCAACCGTGCCCTTCTATTATCTATTTACGAAAGGGTTCAATCCCTGTCATGACTGCAAGTGCCTACAGTTGAACAAGTCCGATAACGACACGGTTGAAGGAGGGGCCACACCATTAAGCTTTGAAATTAGTCTATTTTCCCCAAACGAGGAGAAATTTGTCTTTTTCTGGTGTAATTAGTGCAGCCAAGTTAAGTGAATTGTCGTGACCAGAATACCAACACGTATGATTTGCAGTATAATTATATATATGGTTGTGTTGGTGATGTGAATAATAATAGTTTTGCTTTAATTATCAATGAGTGAAAGAGGGGAGAATGGGGACTAGGAGTTACTTGATAGTGCCCTTAGATGATATAGTTGAGGGATCGGATATGCAGAAATAAAGTTTAGTTGATTTAAATTAATTTATTTTAAACTTACGTGGGAGTGAAGGTGTTGCAACCCATAAAAAAAAAAAAAAAAAATAGCTGATCAGAAAACGATAACTTTGAAATGAAAGAAAAGGACTCTGACAGGTACGAGAGAGAAGAACAGCAACAAGAATATGTTCGTACCCGTTGCATCCACGGAAAAGTTTCGAACAAGTGCTATTGTTCGTAGGGAAGTTCTGCACTATATGGACTTTAATAGCACATTGTGCAGCGAGCTGGAAAAAACAAAGGATAACACCATAAAAGAAGCTAGAAAACGAATGATCGGCGTTATAGTGCTGCTTAGTATTGTTTTACTTTTCTTTATCTTCGGTTTCTTAGTGAGTGATTTTTCTTTCATGTATTCTTTTTCTCTTACATTTCTTTTCATTCATTTTGTCTTGGTTTTGCTTTCTTTTTTCTTTGTTTTTCCACTTTGTTGTGGTATCTCTACTCAGCATTACATGGGAACAGGAAAAAGGGTGACAATAGGCAGATTGGCTATAATGGATCTACGCCATATGTACATTTCAAGTTCTGACGAAAAAGATGAACCTGGATCTTTCTTTTTTTTTTTTTTTTTTTTTATTTGTTTTCGTTATTTTACTTTATTAAGTTCGGAGCCTTTTCTTGTTCTGTTTCCTGTACCCTTTTACCTGCTGGTCTCCTTATTCATTTCCCCCCTCCGCAAGTGGTGCTCTGCTCGTATTCTGAACCCATCCTCGTGTGTTCCCTCACACACTACATTGGAGCACATCGTCAAATAGTTGTCTTCTCAATCCGCCGCACGCTACTGGGTTACCGTGCCTTGCGCACAGTGAAGCATTGCGCCGCACAAGCGCACTGTCGAAATTACCGCATTTGGTCATTTCTCAGATATCCCGCGTCTCCAGTGTTTATAAAACGTCTCTCTTTAGTTATAATACATGGCATTCCCCTATGGAAACGAAGGTCAGTGAACAAGCGCATGGTGCACATCTAAAAAAAACCTTACAAGCACCTTTCAAATAGCTGCTTATTGTAAACAAGTGAGCGAGCGCATTCACTATTTAATTCTGTTCTGAATCTAGAGAAGGTCACAAAAAAAAAAAAAAAAAAAAAAAAAAAAAAGTGGCAGTAAAGAGGCAAAATTCGCTCCTGTGCTGTAAATCGACTGAACCCATCGAAGCATCAACACAAATACACCGCAGCGTTTCTTCCTACACTTTTACCTGACCTATCCCTTTCGCCTACTTCCCACTAGCCCAACACTGCAGCAAACGTACGTCTGCAATACAATTCCAACCGGCAGTTCACTTGACTACCATACTATTTTTGTTCCATTATTTTTTTTTTTTTTTTTCCCTCTATTTTTATTTTTTTCTGCCGTTGAGAATACGAAGAAAAATCAAAATAAGCCAAAAGAAAACAAACCGCAGAGGAACAGCTGTTAGTTGGATATTGCGTACGGGAAAATAGTTATCATCAGGGTAAAGTCTTTCTATCTGGACGAGTCATCCCTAAGCAAGACAAAAAAGATAGAAAACACCGTTCTTTTACCGTGTTTAGTGACCGCTGGCGTCGTTCTCTCATTTTCATCAAAGAAAGCAGCCAGAGGCCAATTAAATATCGACACCGCAGCACCGCAGCACCGCAATTTGCTTCCCCTTGCTGAATCACAACCCAGCACATACAGCAGATCATGTCGGCAACATACGTAGACCAGGCCAGAGCTTCAATGCCGGCCGCCTTGCCTACTGATAACATGCCCAGTAACATCATGCCTGCCAATAACGTGGTAATTACAGGCCAGCAGGCTCCCCAGCCCACCACCATCAACAAACGCATCCACAGAGAGGTCCGGTTCGGCAACTACATCCTCGGGTCCACTCTCGGCGAAGGAGAATTCGGAAAGGTCAAGCTCGGATGGAGAAAGGACGGCAAACAGCCCTCCCAGGTTGCCATCAAGTTGATCAAGCGGGATTCCATCCTCAAGGACTCCGACAGCGAGATAAAAGTGCATCGCGAAATCAATTCGCTCAAGTTATTAAACCACCCAAACATCGTCAACCTCGTTGAGGTGATGAAATCTGGTAAATACATCGGAATCGTGTTGGAGTACGCCTCCGGCGGAGAGTTGTTCGACTATATCTTGCATCACAAGTACCTCAAGGAGAACGTGGCAAAAAAATTGTTCGCCCAGTTGGTTAGTGGCGTAGACTACATGCATTCGAAAGGCCTTATCCACAGAGACTTGAAGTTGGAGAACTTGCTTCTCGACAAACACAAGAACGTGATCATTAGTGACTTTGGCTTCGTAAACTCTTACAACAGAGACAAGAACGACCTTATGAAGACGTCGTGTGGGTCTCCCTGTTACGCAGCACCGGAATTGGTGCTTACTCAGTCTCCCTACGAGGGTAGAAAGGTGGATATCTGGTCACTAGGAGTCATCTTGTACGCCATGCTTTCCGGCTATTTACCCTTTGACGATGATCCAGAGAACGAGGATGGAGCTGACATTGTAAGATTGTACCATTATATCTGTAAGACACCCTTGACGTTCCCAGAGTACGTCAGTCCCTTGGCTAGAGACTTGCTCCGTAAGATCATTGTACCCGACCCTAAAAAGCGAATCTCGATGAACGACATCCGTAACCACCCGTGGCTCACGCCTCATGTCAACTTGTTGTCGATTAGACAACCTGAATGGGACAGAATTTATAAGGAAAACAGACAGCCACCGAACACAGTGCAACAGAATGCCAACAAGCGTTTTTCTATGCTCAACGAGCGTACCAGCAGCTCTGCATTGATGCCAAAGAGAGGCAGGTCCAACAGCAGCGCCGGCGGTATCAACCCGGCTTCAGCAACTACGCTGTCATCCTTGGCCAATGCTATTGCCTTGCCTTCTTCCAAGTCATCTTCCACTATCACCATCAACTACAATTTCAACAATACTAATCAACAGAACGCCACTGAGTCGCCAGCCTCCTCCGCTACGCCTTCCCCCACAAAGCACTACACACGTGGTCATGTCAAATCTGCGTCATTGTCGTCGTCCCAGCAGCCACAGAATCTCATCTTCCATCAATCTGCTGCCAGCTCGGCACTCAAGGCCGTCGTTTCTGACTCTAACAACTTCAAGCGGAACTCCATTTCGTCGATCACATCGCTCACAAGCTCGATTGGTGGCAACGGTTCATCGTCAAACGTCCTCACCAACCTTTCGCGGTCGTCCACCTACAATGGGGCCATCTCGACTATTGTGGAAAGCCCCACCAAATCTTACATGCGGAACCCGGGCGACAAGAGCTCTACGAGTGCTACGGCAGCGGCCGCATTGTCGGCAGCAGCAATGGCAGCCAGGCAACAGCAACAGCAACAACAACAACTCTTCCCCTCAAGAGCATCTCAGAACTCCACCAGACTCCCCCATTCTGAAAAGAAACCTAGACCAACGTCCTACCATCCATCTTCGATGTCATCCACGCTTATTTCAAACTCCAATGCAGGTAGCAGCGCCAGCGGTATCTTGGATTACATGAGTCCATTAAACATCCAGATCCCTCAATTTTTGTCGAGTTCTCCTACGAAATCGTCTCCAATTGGCGATACTGATGCATCTCCAGTCTCTGACAACAATATCAACAGCAACAGCAGTCCTGCTTCAACAGGGGTCAAATTGAATTCCAGAAGAAATTCGGCCGTCACTCCAATCAACGTTAATGGCGTTTTGACGAGTGAAAATGAAAGCAAGAATTCGGTATTGAACTACTTGGAAGACAAGATGGATGCGTTAGAGTTGACTGAACTGCATAGTCCAAGCAAAGAACTCTTTACTGATAAGCCGACTGATACGGTGAAGGCACAGTCAAGACCTGTGTCACAGAATGTAGAGTCCTTGATTCCAAAAGTGTTGGAGGAATTCAAGAAGGAAAAGGAAAAGGAAAGAGAAGTGGAAAAGGCAAAAGAAAAAGAGAAGGAAAAGGAAAAGGAAAGGGAGAGAGCAAAGGAAAGAGAAGCTGCTGAAAAGCAAGCACGTAGAAGAACTACTTCTGTTCTTCCTAACAACAACTCATCATCCACTTTAGTAAAAGAAAAAGAGGACAAGGAGAATAAGAAACGTAACAGATTCAGTCTCCTCTCCTTTTACAGTACTTACAACTCTTCTTCTAACAACGTAGCTGCGCATGCGCAGGATGCTACCGTGCAACAACAACAAACAAGCAAACCGGCACCTATTTCGAAGCCCCCTTCTTCAAAGAAGATCTTAGAACCATCTAACGATGCCAACATTTCGACTAACACCAAAGATAAGAAGAGAATTGGATCATCAGGATCGTCCCGGTCTACTGCATCGAAGAAGTCGGTCAATAGCTCGTCGTCGAATTCTGGTGGAAAGGAAGCCAGCGCCGCAAGAAAGGTGATGGATTTCTTTAAGCGTAGAAGTGTCAAAATCGGTTAAACTTTCTGAGAGTAGCCACCAGCATCTAATGTTTAGAAGAAAATAGTCATTTACTGTGTAATTTGGCTAGAGAAAGTAGCTGTCAGCTCATATACTGCTTAGCCTGAATTCATTTTTGTCCAATTTACTTAAAAGTAATGAGCGACTCATTTGCTCCATTGGCCGAATTGGCCAACGCTATTGGCAGCAGCTCATTGGCAGAACCAGCCAGCGTCATTGTTAGAGGAAGCCTACCAGTGCATACGCATCTTAATGCTTCCGTCCTTATGTCTCATGTTTAATTCCCACTCACCTGTTGAGGTCATCTTGTTTAGTTGTGTTTATTATGTACTATTATATTTTGCAGTAATAATATACAAGTTTATATCATCCATGGGCTGCTTGACGAAGTCTTGCGCAGTAGTATATGAGTTTATATGATTAATGGTCCACAGTCAATGGCGGTTGTATCGTGTATTCTCTACTATACTACTATACTAATATATATTTCTCTAGCACCGTACAGGTTTTATATCATTTTCGGTCAATCAAGCTGTTCACAAGATCATACATAGCGCACTGTCCCTCATATTCTCTAGCACAAGTACAAGTTATGAAATACTGCACTGTCCTACATATTCTCCACCACTAGGACACAAGTGCTATATCATTGGACTGTACTACATATTCTTACAACTAGTACTCAAGTATTATATCATTGGGCTGTACTACATACTCTATACCACTAGCACCCAAGTGCTATATCATTGGGCTGTACTACTATATATTTTCTAGTAATAATATACAAGTTTTATATCATCCATTAGGGCCATTGTATGTTAACAGGCTCGGCTTTGTTATTTCATCAAATATATACAAGTCAATTTTCTTATTTTTCATTTTCCATCGTATCTAGTTTTCAACATCCTTCACTAAACCAACCTTGGCTGGTCTTAACACTCTGGTGTTCAAGGTGAATCCTGGCTGTTGCACATGGAACACAGTACCAGGCTCCTTGTCAGGTTGAGGAATCTCGAAAGTGGCTTCGTGGTGGTTTGGGTCAAATGGTTGGCCAATAGGGTCTATCTTTTCAATTCCGTGTCTGGTCAAAGTCTTTTCAAAAACTTGTCTGGTCATGTCTACACCTTCGTACAAGTTCTTGACTTCGGCGTTGGTCTTTAAGGTTTCTTCCTTGACAGCACTCAAGGCCAAGGTGAAGTTATCTACGGATTCCAACAAATCTTTGGCAAACTTCTGGAGGGCGAAATCTTTGGCCTTTTGGACTTCCTTCTTGGTGGTTTCTTGTAAGTTTCTAAAGTCTGCGATTGCTCTAGCGTAGTGGTTCTTCATGTCTGCCAAATCCTTGTCCTTTTGGGCCAACTTGGCTTCTAATTCACTAACAGCTTGTTGTTCTGGGGTCTGTGGTTCGGTTTCTGTTTCAGCTTCTTCAGTGGCTGGCTTTTGTTCGGCTTCGGACTTCTTTTCTTCTTCTGGCTTGGCCTCAGTAGACGAAAAACGAACAAAAGATTGTCTTGGGATTGCCACCAGTCTGAGGGTGGCTCTAGCACCAAGTGGGGCGCTAGTTCTGGCCAATCTGGCGGATCTTGCTAAAGATGAGATCAAGGTTCTTTGCATTGTATTGGAATATGATAAGTTTGGTTCCTTTTCAGTAAGAAAGAAGAAAAGGCTCCGAGTGAATGAAGACAAAGCAACGGCCAATAAATATGAAAACGAAAGAAAAAAAAAAAAAAAAAAAAAAAAAAAAAAAAAAAAAAAAAAAAAAAAATTTCCAGCGTCATGAAGTGAAAAATTCCGGCTTACATAAGCAAGCGCTGTTCAGTATGGTACAGTTTTCTGGTGCACAGGGAGATGTATTTACGTGATTATTTGGGATTATAGTTGTGATATATATGGTCTTAGTATCTACTAATTCGAAGTATAAAAGGAGGGCCATAATTGGGTTTTCAGTGGTAGGTTGGTGTGTCCTCTAGTCTTCTTTCTGCAAGTCTTTTTTCTGCAGCGCTCGGTGTGCTGCATAGCAGGTGAACTCTCCAGCGGTGCTACACAAGGTCCTCTATCTATGTGATTATACGGGATTCTAGCTGTATTACGCTTTTATTATGTATGGTGGGAGTATTTAACGAATGTAGAGCTATTCAAGCACAAAATGAGGGCCAAGTTGGGTTTTCAGCGGTAGGTTGGTGTGTTCGCTAGTCTTCTTTCTGCAGGTTTCTTTTCCTGCAGCGCTCGGTGTGCTGCATAGCTGATGTACTCTGTAAGAGTGCTACATAGGGTCCTATATCTATGCCAAAAATGCATGATTCTGGCTGTATCATACCTTTATTATGCATGGTGGGAGTATTTAAGGAATGTAGAGCTATTCAAGCACAAAAACAGCGCCATAGTTGGGTCTTCAGCGGTAGGTTCGTGTGTCCGCTAGTCTTCTTTCTGCAGGTTTCTTTTTCTGGAGCTCGGTGTGCTGCATAGCTGATATACTCTGTAAGAGTGCTACATAGGGTCCTATATCTATACCAAAAATGCTTGATTCTAGCTGTATTATACTTTTATTACGTATGGTGTGAGTATCTAGGGAATGCAGAGCGTTTCAAGCACAAACACAGCGCCATGACTGGTCTCTTCAACGGCTAGTCAGTGTGTCTTCCAGTCTATCTCCTGCAAGTCTTTTTTCTTTTTTTCCGCAGCGCTCGCTCGGTGTGCTGCACAGCTGGTGTACTCTCAAACAGTGCTGCACAGCTAATCCAGTTGCTGAGCTGAGCTACACAACTGTCTAATGCTTTCTTCTTCTTTTACTACTGACAGCCACAGGATCCTTCTTTTCCTTCTCTGCTGTGGTTTTCTTCTTCACACTGAGCGGATTGGGCGCCTTGGGACCGAATTTCCTCTTTTTGGTCTCGGATTTTTCTGCAGGTGCCTCATCGTCCTCTGCCTTCTCCTGCAGCTTCTTTTCGCTTTCTGGCTTGTATGCTCCAGCACTGTTCAAGCCCTGGGTCAACTTATTTGACTCGAATTGGGCAGAATACGAGGCACTGGCCCTAGAAAGAGGCTCCATGACCATTACTGATCTGTTCATGAATATTATAGGCACTCCTGGGATATTCCGAAGCTTTTTTCTGAGCTCTTGATCCTGAGATGCGATTATGTACCTATGCTTGTTTTCACCATTGACGTTAACCACGGACTCTATACAGTTGGAGGGCTTTTCTGGCTTAGTGGGCTGGTGATTGCATCTTCTTCTTTCAAATCTTTTGGCGATTGAAATGGCATCCTGATTCCCCACTTCGTACAATGCTTGCATGCAACACTGCGTCACCATTGGCTTACACTCAGATTGAATGGTTCTGTTCAAACCTTTCACAATGTCAAAAGATGCCTTCTGACAGGTGAGGATGAGCTCAGCGTCTAAAAGAATTTGGAAAGGCTCTCTGAATTTGAAAGTGTGCAAGTACACATTTATTTGCTTTTTGTATGATTTGGCTCTCTTTTGCCTCATGGTTGTTGATATAGATGATCAATGATGTCAATGGTGGGTAGAAGATGGAAGTTTTCATAAAGAGATGAGCTAGTCAGGTGCGCATGGTCATGTGAAAATGGAAGAAGGTAGGATTTGGTAGTCAGGTGCGCGTGGTCATGTGAAAAATTGAAGAAGGTAGGATTTGGTAGTCAGGTGCTCGTGGTCATGAGGAAAAGGGAAGAAAGCAGAACTTGGTAGTCAGGTGTGTAGTCACGTGAAAGCGGATAAAGCAGAACTCGCTAGTAAAGTCAGTCTGATCATGTGAAAAAATAGAAGAAGCTACTGCTGTAAGGTGACGCAGCATGGCATGAGGAAACGTGACCTTGGCTAGTGTGTAGCATCACGTGAGGAAGTAGCAGCTCTTATCCTCTTGAGCGCAAGGCTGCGTTGGAGAAAAAATATATGCAAGATGATTTGATAACAACAGATAATAGAGATAGAAGGAAGTTGTGGAAAATTAGACCTTTAAGGCATTCTCAGGAGCTGAGAAGCCTTTGATCGAAAGGATTCAATTTCAAAATACGGATCGTTTTTCGAAAAGAAGCAGAAAAAAAATACGTCAACAAGAAAAGTACTGTGCTTGATGAGGACAGGGCCAAGAAATCAAACAATTTAGCGACCAGGGCTTTTTTTCTTATTTAAGCTTTAAAGCTTCATGTCAAAACGGCTTGACAGGACCACACGAGGACGCAGGGTTGTCCCTATTGTTGAACTAGCTATATCTAATACTTCGAGAGACTATTAGTATTGAAATTGGCAACGATAAAGCTCCAAAAGCAAACATGCAACAGGAGAACTTTATTTTTAGCATATTATTTTTCCTCTTCTTACGAATATTTCTTAATTTCTTTTTTATTTTTTTGATTGGTCCAAGGGCCCGGTTTAGGACAGTACAAGCGGCAGTCCTTGCCGTATGAAAAAGGGAAGATCACGGAGGACAACCAACGGCGGTAATTAAGCGATCTAACCATCTGACTAATAGCCCCATATTTTGATAAACATACCAGATAGAGCAGTTATGAAAATGAATATGAAAAGTGAAACCATAAGACAAAGAATCTTGAAATAGAGAAGAACCTTTCACAGTTTCATATCTTAGAAGCGCACAATGAAAGAAAAAAAAAAAATTCAGATATAGAAAAAAAAAAAGAAAAAGAAATAAATAAAAAGGAAGAACAAAAACTTCTCACTGTTTTACTCCACGCAATATACTAGCAAGCCTCTGTTACCCCACCCCACCGCATCCTATACTATAACTACTCTTCAACCTTGATGTCCTTGGGTCCGGAGGCTAAAGTACACGGCGTATTTGTTCTCCATCGCTGACGGAAACCACCTCTGAGAACTTTTTTATAAAGCTTCAGGGCCGCATGCTTAAACGGAAGAAATAATATTTTGATGCATACTTCTGCATGAAAATAGCATGCATATCTGTGCAATAGAACTCGCAAACGGCAGCGTCTACTGATCACACAGTTTTTCCATCGTAAAAGAGTCATCAGCTACATGCCATAACTGGGTCAAGAAAAGGTGTCCAAAATTCTTCACAGACCGTGGGAACTTCTCTAACCTTGGAATTTAGCCACTTCTTCCTCTCCCCCACAAGCACCACGTCTTAAACGGTATGATTGTTGCCCTTTTTTTTTTTCTCTTTATTTTTCTCCCTTCTCATTAGCTCCGTCTCCGCGTTATCAGTCGCCACATACAGGACAAAACATGAGCATGATGGGCTTAAGGTGTCGTCACGGCATCTTTTTTTGAATGGCTCTTCCATCGCGGGCCTGTTTGTGTCACCGATAACCAAATGTGTAACTGGCGCCGATCTATATGAAATCCCCCCCACGTATTATGAATGAGACGGAGACAATAAGATATAAATATGGCGAATTTCAAGTGGTTTCCCTCTCGACTGCAGTTTTTCAGGTTTTCTTTTCTCTTGTCGTAGTATTGCTATTCCTAAAAAGTCTTTCTTTACCGCCCCTCATCGCATCTACTATTTTGCAACTTCGCTATCAAGGAGTTCAAAAATGGAAAAGATAAAGAACTTCATCGGTCTCGCCGAGGACGAACTTACTGATACCAAAAGGGTATCATCTGACGACGCCGACAACCTTGTCGTCAACCCTGCTTTATCTGTGGTAAAATCGCAAGAATTTGACCCAGTCACCTCTCGTCTTGAAAAGGAAATCTTAGAAGATGAATATACTGCTATTCAAGTTGAAGACGATTCTCCATACCCAGAAGTCAGAGCCTCTGTTCCTTCTACAGATGACTTTGAACTTCCTCAAAACACCATCAGAATGTGGACTATTGGTTTAATCTTGACCATGATTGGTTGTGGTATGAACACCTACTTTTCCTTGCACAGTCCCTCTTTCTCCATTACTATGTACGTCACTTCCATTTTGGCTTGGCCAATCGGTAAGGCTTGGTACTACTGTTTACCTAATATTAAGATTTTCGGTGCTCCTTTGAACCCAGGTCCTTTCAACTTGAAGGAACATGCCTTGATCTCCATTATGGCCAACGTCAACTTTGCAGGTGGTGCTGCCTATGCCACCGATATCTTGTTGGCCCAAAACAGATACTACAAAGTTGACTATGGTTGGGGTTTCGACATCTTATTGATCTTGTGTACTCAATGTATCGGTTTTGGTTTGGCTGGTATGACTAAAAAGGTACTTGTTGACTCACCATCTATGATTTGGCCACAAAACTTGGTTGCTACCACTTTTTTGACCAACATGCACATTAACGAAAACCACACGGCAAACGGATGGAGAATCTCCAGATTGTTGTTCTTTGCCATTGTTTTCACCGCTTCTTTCATTTGGTATTGGTTCCCAGGCTTTATTTTCCAAGCTTTGTCATACTTTGCTTGGCCAACCTGGATTGCTCCAAACAACATTATTGTTAACCAAATTTTCGGTGCACAACAGGGTCTTGGTATAATTCCAATCACTTTTGACTGGAACCAGATTGCTGGTTACATTGGTTCTCCATTAATCCCTCCTGCAGCAACTATTGCTTCTATCTTGTTATCCATGTTTGTCATTTTCTGGATCATTACTCCTGCCTTGTACTACACAAACACTTGGTACGGTAAGTACTTACCAATCTCATCCAGTGGATCCTTCGACAGATACCAAGAATCTTACAATGTCACCAAGATTGTTAAGCCTGGTACTTTGTCTTTCAACCCTCAGGGTTACGAAGAGTACTCTCCATTGTTTTTGTCCACCACTTTTGCCATTTCTTATGGTTTATCCTTCGCTTCGATCTTGGCCACTTTGGTTCACACTGCCCTTTTCCATGGTAAGGATATCATCAAGCAAGTGAGACAAAAGGAAAAGAGAGATGTCCACAACAGATTGATGGAAAGATACAGTCAAGTCCCTGAATGGTGGTACCTTATCGTTTTTGTAATTTTCTTCGCCATGGCCATTGCGACAATTGAAGCTTGGGACACTGAATTCCCAGTTTGGGGTTTAGTTGTTGCACTTTTGATTGCCATCGTCTTTTTGTTACCAGTTGGTGTCATTTTCGCTTTAACCAACATTGCAGTTGGTTTGAACGTTGTCACTGAATTCATTGTCGGTTACATGATTCCTGGTAAGGGTATGGCTATGATGTTGTTCAAGACATTTGGTTACATCACCAACTCTCAAGCCATCTACTTCGTGCAAGATATGAAATTAGGTCACTACATGAAGCTTAGACCTAGAGTTTTATTCTCTGCACAAATGATTGCAACCATTTGGGGTTGTATTGTGCAAATTGCCGTCTTAAGATGGTCTTACGGTAACATCGAAGACTTATGTGCAGCCGACCAAAAGAATCACTTCACTTGTCCAAACGGTAAGGTTTTCTTCACTGCTTCAATTATTTGGGGTGTTATCGGCCCAGGTAGAATCTTTTCGCATGGTCAAATTTACTATGGATTATTATTCTTCTTTATCATTGGTCTTCTTTGCCCAATTGCGAACTGGTTGATCTTAAAGAAATGGCCAAACTCACCAGTCAGATGGTTGAACTGGCCAGTTTTCTTCTCTGGTACTGGTTACATTCCACCAGCCACTCCATACAACTATGGTGCTTACTGTTTGGTTGGTTTAACATTTGGTTACGTCATCAAGAGAAAGTTCTTCCACTGGTGGACCAAGTACAACTATTCCTTATCTGCCGGTCTTGACATTGGTTTAGCTTGGTCTTCTTTGATCATTTTCTTGGCCATGAACACCAGTGGAACCCACTACATGAAGACTCCATCATGGTGGGGTAACAACGTTGTCGGCAGCACTCTTGAAGGTCAAGGTGTTGCTTACTTCTACAACCTTAAGGAAGGTGAATCCTTTGGACCATCTACTTGGAGCTAAATTTAAATCCTTCTATGGATTTCGTGTATGATAATTTTTAAGCTTAATAATAATATAAATATGAAAAGGAGCACCGCTATTGACATGGATTGGAGCAAACAAAGTGTTTCATTTCATAGTTGAAGTGAGGAAGTATATGAAAGTGGAAAAGAGCGCCATTGCTAACTGCAGTAGCCCTAAGAACTTGTAAATTTCTCTCCCTGTAGCTGGGTACACCGTCATGTATTACTCTTCTAATTTTTAACGAATCCTTTATGAATTAAAGTATTGAATTATTAATGTTAAAGAAGTGTGTCTACGAGCCCTGCGCAAATCTTTCTACCTGTATAACGGTAACTAGATTGCACTTCTGATGACAAGTATTAAGATATAGAGCACTACGTTTTTAGTAACCCGATGGGCCGCTTTGATAGAGATGCTTGCAGTTCGAAAACAGACCGGGGCCAAAGCAAAAGGGGTTCAACGGACGGTTGGGCAAACTGCTGCAGCGGCTCAAAAATAGCCGGATACTTTAAACTACAGTAAACTCCAGTTCTTAAGTTGATGAGTCCGATAACATTCTTTCTCACTGGATACTGGAGACTTTCAAAATCTTGATGTATCAAGTCAGCTTTACTAATAAGTGTAGAAAAGAGCTACGCTACATGCCCAGGTGGTAGAGCAAGTCCTTCCACACATATTGGAAAATCTTCTATCTTATTTTCTATCTAATTTTCTATCTATCATACTTTCTACGCTCTCTATTTACATGATTTCTCCGATTAGCGGATAATTGCGTCTTGCAAATCTGCCGAGGCCCTATTTTGCAGGTCGTTCTCTAGATAGGCTGGTTGAGAGTCTTCAAATTGATAAAAGGCTTCTCCTACCGAGTCTGTCTTCAAGCACTTCTGAATTTCTTGCCATGCACTTGATTTCAATTTCTTTGCACTTTCATCACTGGAGAATCCCTGGAAGAAAAGTCTCTCTCCGATGGGGGTCCCCACAGGAGGCTTCACCAAGCTAACAAGAACATCTTCTTGTTCAGAGGTGTCACTTTTCTTTTCTGCTGCCAAGAGCATCGCTTCTGAGCGCACCCCTCTCATTTTGGACGGTTTTAAATTGGTAAGAACTACTACATCCAGATGGAGTAGTTGGTCTTGCTGCATGTACTTGACAAGGCCGGAACATATCTGCAACACTCCGCCGTCCTGATCAATTTGGACTTGAGACACATAAAGCGAGTCTGCATTTTCATGTCTGGCACATTCTACGATCTTACCAACCTTAAGGTTGAGCAAACTGGGAGGAACTACTTGTTAGTACCCCTGTGCAACTGTCTATCTATACCGATTCTCTACAAGGCTCATCCAACTATAGTGGTTCTCCATGTATCCTTCGATATCTCGGTTTCTCGATCTTTTTTTTTAAAATTTTTTTTCTCTCATACTTACATTGCGGCTTGCTGGAATAGCGTCGGTACACTCCTCTCGACAATCTAAGCATTTGTTCCTATAGTCTCCTGCTATCCGTTGATAAAGAGAATACCATCTAACCTCATCGAGCGACCTGCACCTGTGCAGCCTCTCACCACTATCGCAGTGCGCCATTTCGCCCAATCGGGAAAAATTTTGACATGAAAAAAAAAAAAAAAAAAAAAATTACGCGTCCCATTTGGCTCAAACTGGTGCTACGAAATTCCTGCTGTAAAGAACTTCCTTCTTCTTGTTTGATTCGTGTAAGAGACCTTTACTTTAGCTTGTTTGGCATATTCAAGCTTACATATACTAATGTCGAACCTTGTTTCATCTCCGGGAAGAATTCCCTCCGACGCAGCGAACTTGCTCCACTCGTCACAGCCGCCATCGTCCATCGGCCGGTCTGGCGCCTTCACTCCGCAGCACAATGTTCTCTTTTCAGAAACCAACGTGAGCCATACACCAAGCCAACAAAATAACGCCAACTTTAACAATGGCAACAACCCAGTTAATAGAAGAAGAAACATTGCCGTCCCTAAAGTTGTTGATTTGACAGGTGAAAAGGTGCAAGAGTCCTTCGAACAGTTCTTGCAAGAGTACGTGGACGAAGAGCACCAGGACAACGAATTCAACGGTAAAATCTACTTGGCTCAATTCCAGGTGATGAAGAGCTACGAATTGAGCACTCTATATGTCAATTACCAGCACTTAGTCAGCAGAGAGAACGGTGTCTTAGCCAGTGCCATCTTGGAGCAGTACTACAGATTCTCTCCCTTCTTACTAAAGGGATTGAGGAGGTTGTTGAGGAAGTACGCTCCCAGTTTATTGTATACTAGTTTGCTCAACACAGGAAGCAGTGGTGATAACGATGCTACCTCGAGCACCGGAGCAACAGCAGGGGGAACAGCAAGCGCTTCGGGTGCCAGCTCAACGTCGTCCAACGCAGACGAAAGAACCTTCCAGATCTCCTTCTTCAATTTGCCCACCACCAATAGAATCAGAGATATCCGTACCGACAAGATTGGTTCGCTTATCTCTATACTGGGTACAGTGACAAGAACGTCAGAAGTGCGCCCTGAGTTATACAAGGCCTCATTCACCTGTGATATGTGCTCAGCCATTGTCGAAGGAATTGAGCAGATCTTCAAGTACACCGAGCCCACTGCATGCCCGTCATGTGAAAACCAGTCCTATTGGACTTTGAACGTGTCCAAGTCTCAATTTATAGATTGGCAAAGAGTAAGAATTCAGGAAAACTCCAACGAAATCCCTACCGGATCCATGCCAAGAACACTCGATGTAATTCTTCGTGGAGAGACCGTCGAAAGAGCTAAGCCTGGTGATAAGTGTAAGTTTACAGGTACAGAGATTGTGATTCCAGACATCTCGCAATTGGGGTTACCCGGGATCAAAGCGCAAAGTATAAAGGAAAGCAACGGAGGGTTCCTGTCAGAATTGAACTCGGGAGTGAGTGGATTGAAGAGTTTGGGGGTAAGAGATTTGACCTACAAGCTTGCATTTTTGGCGTGCCATGTGTCGTCATTGATAAATAGCGCTGGTGCCTCCACGGACGGTGGTCCGGATGGAGCTGGTGTTGACGGCACTTCTTCCTCAACAGTTGAATACCAAGGTGCTAACGAGCAGGAAGTGTTTTTAACCTCTTTGACCGACGGGGAAGTGTCCCAGTTGAAGGAAATGGTCAAAGATGACCACGTGTATGATAAGTTGGTCAAGTCGATCGCCCCAGCTGTCTTCGGACACGAGGTGGTAAAAAAGGGTATCTTGTTGCAGCTACTTGGAGGTGTTCACAAGGAGACTATCGATGGGATCAACTTGAGAGGTGATATCAACATTTGCATTGTTGGAGACCCCTCGACTTCCAAGTCTCAATTCTTGAAGTATGTTTGCGGATTCAGCCCCAGAGCTGTGTACACCTCCGGGAAAGCTTCTTCTGCCGCAGGTTTGACTGCTGCTGTGGTGAAAGATGAAGAAAGTGGTGAGTTCACAATTGAAGCAGGTGCTTTAATGTTGGCAGATAATGGGATTTGTGCCATCGATGAGTTTGACAAGATGGATATTAGCGATCAAGTTGCCATCCACGAAGCCATGGAACAACAAACCATTTCCATTGCTAAGGCAGGTATTCATGCTACTTTAAATGCGAGAACTTCGATTCTTGCAGCAGCCAATCCAATTGGTGGTAGATATAATAGAAAGCTTGGCTTGAGGTCCAACTTGAATATGACGGCGCCTATCATGTCCAGATTTGATTTGTTCTTTGTGATTTTGGATGACTGCAATGAAAAGATCGACACCCAATTGGCCAGTCATATTGTAGACTTACACATGCTTCGAGATGCTGCAATCAACCCTCCGTTCTCTGCCGAGCAGGTTTCTCGTTACATCAGATATGCAAAGACTTTTAGGCCAAGAATGACTAAAGAAGCGAGAAACTTCTTGGTCCAGAGGTACAAGGAGTTGAGGAGTGATGATGCACAGGGTCTAGGCAGAAGCTCGTATAGAATTACTGTCAGACAGTTGGAAAGTATGATCAGATTGTCAGAAGCTATAGCAAGGGCTAATTGCACTGATGAGATTACTCCCAGCTTCGTAGCGGAAGCGTACGACTTGTTGAGACAGTCAATTATAAGGGTCGAGATGGACGATGTAGAGATGGAAGGAATAGAGGAAGGCGATGAAAGTGCAAGTGGTCAAGATGCACCAGGTTCACCAGCTGATCAGTCTTCAATTCCTCAGCCCTCTGCTCCACAGTCAGCCCCTCAGGCAGCTCCATCTGTGAAAAAAGAATCTACTGCTATTTCATACGATAAGTACGTTTCAATGATGAACTTATTAGTTAAAAAAGTTTCAGATGACGAACAAGAAGGTGGTGAAGGGTTGACTGCGGACGAATTGGTGCAGTGGTACTTAACCCAAAAGGAAGACGACATCCAGACCGAACAAGAGTACTACGCTGAGAGGAAATTGGCTTCTAAGGTGTTGAAGAGATTGGTCAAGGATAAAATCTTGATGAGTGTGACCAACAACTTGGACGAAGACAACCTTCAACTGGATGGGGGTCACTTCAGAACTGTGTACATATTACATCCAAACTGTGCTATTTTGGATTTCTTCGACCAGACCAGAACTGAAGCTGATCAAGAACCTGCCGATCTTTAGAGAAGTCATTGTAGAATACTTGTACATTAGAAGCGGATTATGATTATCATAGTGAGTTTTATATAATACATAATAAATTAATCAAAAAGCAATCGAAGTGTACACTCTTTGGATTCTGGTCCTTTCATGTTAGTTATTCATCTTGTCATGTCGCTCTCAATTGTCAATCTCTTTTTCCCTCCATCCCCCTTACTTTCTTTACCTCTCTACCTTGTCACTCTTTTTCTTTCCAGCTATCTTTACTATTTCCTCTCTTTGTCCCTTACTCTCATTTCTTCTCCATCTCCCTTAATCTCTTCTCCATCACCTTTCACATTTACTTCATTTATCTCTTTGCCTTGCTCTTCTTTGGCTCCTTTCTCTTCATGTCTGCACTTATAAAAGCATTACCCTTGTCCTTCTTGCCATTGGCATCAACAAGCCCTTTAGGAGGCCCAGCCGAGAGATCTGCCTTCGAATTCTTCTGGTACTTAAAAGAATCAGTTTGCTTCCACTCTACAGGTGTACCCAGGTGGGCACAGTCTACGCAGTGGTCAATGAAGTACTTAGAGTTAGGAAACATTCTTTGGCACGATCTGCACCAACCTGGATCTTCTCTAGAATCTTGGATCAACTGCAGCTTATCCTGAACGTAATGGACAAGCTTTAAGTGTCTTTTCAACACGTCCAATCTATTGAAGGCCCCTCCGTTTCGGTGACATGTGGGGTCGTTCCTCCAGTAAGGACAGTGGAACATTGGCTCTATGTGGGACTTGGAGTGTCTTCTTAAGTCAGATTGTCTACTGAAGGCCCACTCACATCCAGGAAACTCACATGCAAACGGTCTATCTGCGGAAGACTCTGGTGCTGGACCCTTGTTCTTCAGCCTATTGATGGGTTTGGCTTTACCTCCCGTAGCGGCCACAGCAGCAGCGGCAGCAGTGGCTGCTGAACCTGGTGCTGGGAGCTCAATCTTCTTTTTGTTAGCCAGCGGCTTGCCGACTTTGAATTGGTTAGAGTTCACTGGGATCTGGGGCAGAAAGTGGAGATAGTTTTCTGGTCCACCAGGTCCTCCAGGTGCAGTGGTGCCCATATTTGGAGAGCCACTAACACCTCCAGCGGCTCCGACATACTGCGAGTGAAGCTGATCGAGAGGAGCACCGGCTTCTGGCTGAGCACCAGGCTGGGGCTGACCGGACTGGTTCACCGCTGCCTGCTGTACAGGCTGGGTCTGAGACTGTGAAGGGACCTGCAGTTGCAGCTGTGGAGGTTGTTGCAGCGGTTGTTGCAGGTCTTCGTGCGAGTCCTGAGGAGCTCCGAACTGGTTGTACTGACCCGAAGCGCCACCGTAATATGGGTACCTCGAGTTGTAGTTGATTGGGTAGTTGTAGCCTACCCCCAGCTGAGGGGCGTTGTAGTGGCCATACATTTGTTGCATGTGGTTGCCGGTGTACCCACCCTGTTGGAGCACCTGCTGGGACTGCTGGTACTGGGATTGGCCCGATGGGGCAGTGTGGTTGGCGTTCTGGGGCATGTGGTAGAGCAGGTGGGGCGGCTGGTGCATTTGGTGCAACTGGCCGGGAATACTAGGATTTTGAAACTGCTGATACTGCTGTATTGGCAACCTTTGTTGTTGTTGTTGTGGTTGTTGTGGTTGTGGTTGTTGTTGTTGTTGTTGTTGTTGTTGGGCAGGAGGACCCTTTTCTAAGGGGAGCGTTGATGGATGTTGGCCTGACTGTTGCTGGGACATTGTATCTCAGTGAAGCTAGTACAATGGAGGCTAAACACTCTACAAAGTATGCAAAACAAACAATACAAAAAAAATGGAATATCACACCTTTAGAAAAAGAGTATATAAAATTTTTTGTAAATAAACAAAGGCGGTTCGTCCTTGGAACGGAAGGAAAAAAAAAAATTGCATGGCCTGTCTCGGTGAGTGAAACTGGAGAGAGAGAGAGAGAAAAGCGGTAGCGAGTAGGTGGTTAGTGAGACTAGGTAATGGGTGCAGTGAGACAGGTTGCGGCCGATCCTCGAAGACTCCAACACAGTGCCGAGATGCTGCTTGCAACTTCTTATACGTCAAGCCGCTCTCCGTGGGGTTTGATTGAAAAATTACACTATAGTTTTAAAGGAGGGTGTGGGAGCGGCGAGTGCGGTGCACCACAAGAGAAGTGCGGCCCAGTGCGGCCCAGAGGAGATGCAGCAATGCAAAAATGCGGGTGGGACGTTGACTGGGCTCGAGAGAGGCTTTGACATGGTCGAGGCTATTTTCCGAGGCATTCATGCGGATCAGGGAAAGTACCCAAGGAAAGTAGTCTGGGACATAGGGGCCAGTCGAGGGTGATGGAGTTCTCTGTACTCTGATTGGACAACGATTTGTTGGACTACTGTGTTTTCTTGGACTGGTGTGTATAGGGTTTGTGGGGGAGTGCATGTAAAGAGGGTTGAAGGGGCCTTCAGTGTGGTTCACCATGTGTCCAGAGATATACCAAAATATATACCCTGCAACAACCCAGAGGTTTATCCATGAATTTTCACTACCCCTGAATCTAGGCATGTGGCTCCAGTGGCACCTGTTACATGTATGGTTACTAGTTCTGTGATGAGCATCGGGACATTCGAAAGGTTTGACTATAGATTAGTCCTGCACAATTCGCAGTGTGCATTGTGCAGCTCCATATACGAGTATTATCTAGTACTATTCTTCCCTCTTACTAGGGGCTATATTGTCAAAATGCTATGGGTTAAACTATCAGAGCATACGGCCCGCCATAATCTCCCGTTATAAGCACCATACATCGCTTAGTAGAATCGCTTACCCCGTCCTTCGCATATGGGTCTCCCCCTCACATTGTACTGATGTGAAAAATTGGGTTGAGCCTCAATATTTGTCTATATTAAGCAGTTTATTACGTAAGCAACAGTTGACACTCTCTGACTAATACACACTTTGCACTTCCCAAAATGTAGCACACTGTCGATCAACGAAATACACCTAACCATCGCCAGTACTTCAGTCTTTACAAATTCTTACCTGCAATTACGCAATTATTAATTAATACTTCAAACAAGGCTCCATACTTTCGGAAATAGTTACTAGAAATTACTAAATTTCTTGGGCTTTTACTAAGGGCAACTTAGTAAGCGCACGACTTGAGACCCTTTATTAGTATGTTCATACAGCCTATATTAAGGTTGCATATCCCCTCAAATTCAACGAAGCAATCTCTTCTGTATCAATTGCTTCACTTAATACTTGGATATACATCTCCAAGAATTCGAAATTAAGCATATAACAATTGAAATTAACAAGCAGTCTTAACTGAAAACAAGAAAAATGGTCACTGATACTCTTAAATGGGCACAACCAACTGGTGAATTTAAACGTCAAGTCTCTTCGTTCCGTGACTTTGTTTCCTCAAAGCCCGATGCAAAATTCGCGGCTGAAGCTGGTCGTTACCATCTTTACGTCTCTTTAGCATGTCCATGGGCACACAGAACTTTAATTGCCAGAGTTATTAAGGGATTATCACAAATTATCTCGGTTTCCGTTGTTCACTGGCATTTGGATCAGAATGGATGGAGATTCATTAACGATGCTGAATTGGCCGAAGCCAAGGAAGGCTCCACCGAATATGGTACCGTAGATCATGTCAACTCATTTAAAAGATTGAGAGAAATCTACTTCAAGGCCAACGCTGACTACTCTGGTAGATTCACCGTTCCTGTGTTGTGGGACAAGAAATTGAACACTATTGTAAGTAATGAATCTAGTGAAATCTTGAGAATGCTCAACTCTGAATTCAATGAGTTACTTCCAAAGGAAAAGGCCGCAATTGATTTATATCCAACGAAGTTGCAGGCCGAAATTGACGAACTTAATGGCTGGGTCTACGATAACGTCAACAACGGTGTCTACAAGACTGGGTTTGCAACCAAACAGGAAGTTTACGACAGGGAAGTGGTCAACGTTTTCAAGCACTTGGACAAGTTGGAAGACTTATTGAAGAAAAATGCCAGTGAGGGTAAGAAGTTCTTGTTAGGTGATCAATTAACTGAAGCAGACATTAGGTTGTACACCACTATCGTCAGATTCGATCCCGTATACCATCAGCATTTCAAGTGTAACATCAGAATGATCAGACATGACTACCCACTTTTAGACAAGTGGTTGAGAACTTTGTACTGGAGTGAGGTTGGATTCAAGGAGACCACCGATTTCGAACACATTAAGTACCATTACACCAAAAGTCACATCCAGATCAATCCCTTATCGATTACGCCATTGGGACCATTGCCAAACATCTTACCTTTGGAATGAACTCTGGCCCGTTTGTAAGGTCACTGTCTAGGAAACTGACAGCACAGCAGATATATACATATATGTACTAAAAAATAGCAAGAAAATTAAGTTGGAGGAAGAAGTGGTGTTCAATATCCTGGTGATGAAATAAAATTAAAATAAAATAAAGTTTGTTGCAAAATCGCATCCTTGTAGATCCTCTGTGGCTAGTTCCTGTATGGAAAACCCTGCTCCAAGGAAGTTATAAGACATCAGGAGCCTTCTTGGCGAAAGCTGAGGTATTCTTATTGGTCCGCTCGAGAATGGAGGGTCTTGGCCGAAGGCATCGCTGCATTCAGCTCACGGAATGGGGCATGCAATGCTGTTTCGAGCGGAGACAAAAGCCCGTACTAGCGACGCAGAAAATGAGAAAAACTCGCGATCTCAAGTAACAAGAAACGGCAACCAATATACAGGGATTAGACGACTTAGACCTTGCAGCCATCGTACGTGAGCCGGGCCGAGGTAAAAGTGGCCTGAATGGATGCTGGCATGTGAAAGTGAGAGCTAGACCGGAATCAATAAATAAACTTGGAAGAAAGGCTATGCAAGGAGGTCTAAAAGACAATACCTTATTATCAGGCACCAAATGTGCAAAGAGAGGTTGAGCGTAGAACCATTCCCACCACCAAAACAAAACAGCAACAAATGAAATAAGGTAAAGTAAATAGAATAAAATAAAATAATAAAAGTAAAATAAATAAATAAAAGGAATAAAATAAAAATGAGTGAAAAAATAAAATGAAAATGAATAGAGTGGAGCAAAAAATAATGTATATCTAAAAAATAGCATTGAGAGATCGCCACTCTCATAACTCCATCGGGCACCCACAGTGACTGTACTCTGCCCTAGAGAATTCAATTTGAACAAAAGTGCCTCGAGGTTAGAGCTTTCCTATTTGAGCGAAATGAAAATATCTGCAGCATTAATCGAGTGATAGTCGAACACCGAAATGCACCACAACTTGGAATGCGTTATCCGCAAGCATGTCGAGGTTGTCCGTATTCGTCTCATTTCATTCTCAAACCCAATGCTCATTCTGCCTCATGGAGGCCTTGCCACACTACAATACCGCAGCTTGGTACATTTTGTATACATTTTCAGAGAGCTATTTTGAGAGGTACCAGAGCTCTGACTCAACCACCTCTGGGTTGAAAAAGTATATTACTCCCCACACCCTGTGTAAAAAATGATTCCCTGGTGACGTATATGGCAGTCCTAGCCAATCTTTCCCAATAAGCTTTCTTATTTTTGACGACTTCGTAATTGTGCGCATAAAATTTTCATTTCTCTCCGTAATGGTGGACTAAGTGGGAAAAATTGGAGAAATGTAGCGAAAAACTGTACATGACGAGAACAATAAACAATTTTAACATTTTAAACTTATTTTCTTCATTTTTTTTTCTTTTTATTGGAATTTTCGCTTGCTCGGAAAATCGAAAACTGATCTGACTTTTTAAACACATCAACAACAAGTGATACCATTCTTTTCACTCATTTCTGAAGTAAATCGAGATAATTAGTTCAGTTTTACAGTTCATCCATAGAACTAGTGCATACTCTGATAGGACACGCGACATTTGAGGGGACAATCCAATACATTATATAATATTAAATTAAATGAGAGGTATGTATACGCGTCAACCACCAAGGCTGATGTGATCAAATGGAAAAAAAGGGAAGAAAACTGGTTAATACAGGGCCCAATGGCTTCTACAAAAAAGGAATTCGTGGACACAGTTGGTGATAGATTGAGACGCGACAATGCTCCAGTGTTCCAGCCCGTGGACTTCTTGCATTTTTCTTTGTAGTTCTTATCCTAGCTATCAACACACTGAGCGAGGGAATTAAAGGGTTTTCGACTTTGTCGATATTTTTTGATAACAAGCCAGCGCTCTCTTATAAAATGATAGCCGCATATGAACGCCAAAAAAAAAAAAGGAGTGTTGAAAAAATGTGACCCATAGAAAAAAAGATATTTTTCTAGTTTATCGATACTAACAAACTTCTAGATTACAAGGTAGTAGTCTTAGGTGCAGGTGGTGTAGGTAAGTCGTCAGTGACTGTACAATTCGTGCAAGGCGTCTACGTAGAGAGTTACGACCCAACCATTGAGGATTCGTACAGGAAGCAAATTGAAATTGACGGAAGAGCATGCGATTTGGAAATTTTAGACACTGCAGGTGTCGCCCAATTCACTGCCATGAGGGAATTATACATAAAATCTGGTAAGGGATTCTTACTCGTATATTCGGTTACCGATGAAAATTCTTTGAAAGAATTGTTAGCCTTGAGAGAGCAGGTTTTAAGAATCAAGGACTCCGATAATGTTCCCATGGTTTTGATTGGTAACAAATGTGATTTGAAAGATGACAGAGTCTTAAGCATAGAAGATGGTATTAAGGTCTCACAAGATTGGGGATGTGTCCCATTTTACGAAACTAGTGCAATGTACAAGACTAACGTTGATGAAGCGTTTATTGACGTTGTTAGACAAATTATGAGAAAAGAGGCAGCTATAACTGCAGAAAAGAAGCAGGCCAAGCAACTTCAAAAGCAGAATGCCTTGGAAAATTCAAACAATGCAGCCGCCAGCACAGAGGGTGACAAGAATGCTAACCAAGATGCAAACTTTGATAAGAAGCTGACTAAGACACGAAATACCAGAAACTCTCAGAAAGAGGCTTCGAGTGTGATTAGCAATAAGAAAGAGAAGTCTACGAGCAAATGTTGTGTGATAATGTAAAAGAGATACACCAAAGATGAAAGAGAAAGTAATGGAAAGAGAGAGAAATTAAAAAGAGAGAAAGAAATCTGTAACAATTGGAACTAACTTAATGATACTTTTAATGGCTGCAAATTTCAAAATCTAAATTCATTTTCTTTTCTTTTCATTAGTATTTTTCAAACTTGTTCCTATTTCAACTTTTTTTTCATATTTTTGGTTTTCAATTCTCTCGCCTAATATCTTTATAACCAGCAAGCTAATATTTAACGACGGTACTATTAAAAGATTCTAATAAAAAATATATATCATTCAAATTGAATAGTAGAAATCCTTATTGAGAGTGTAGACAATTAGATAATTGGGAAAGAAACGCTTTAAGGATTTAAAAACCCCTCGAATCATCACATCCACACTTCAACTGCACCTAAGAGCCTTGGGTTGTTAAATATCAATACAACACACTGGTCACTACAAGATGGTCATAGTTGCATTCACACATGCGTCAAGTGAAAAAAAGAGTGCACCAAAAAAAAAAAAAATTACTGGATTTGAGTCCAACTTCATCTAAGTCAGTGTATGTCGAACGTCTCATAAACCATTACAAACAGATGAGCTGAATATACTGACTGAGGGGCCAAGCAGCCAAAGATTAAATTGGTAAAAAAAAGAATTGGTATTAATGTTGGTGAAGGGAATTGCTGGTGTTAATGATACCCGCGAGATTCGAACTCGCGCCTCCGGAGAGACCAGGACCTTACCCTGGCGCCTTAGACCAACTCGGCCAGAGTACCCAATTCCTGATGAAGAAAAATTCAACGCAACTAAGATAAATTGATGATATAGCGACTTTAAGATACAAGGGCTTTATCCTTCGTTGTAGATTTACATCCCATATATTAAGGTTTGTATATGAGAGTAGATTTCTTTCTCAGGGTAGCGGACACAAAATGTAAGACAACAAAATTTCTGATGTACATGTATCATTTCTAGTTAAAGGTTTGAGTAATATGATTTCATCTCATGAGATTGCTTACAAGTACTATGGCAAGTAATATTGAACTCTTCTAGCGTCATGGCTTCTTCAAATGGAGGTATTCTTCCTTCTTGCTTTATATTATGTAGTATATATTGATTAATTTATACCACTCCCTCTTTATTAAACCCAGCTATTGCTTGTGTTCGCTTTCATTTTTGACTTTGTCTCTTTCACCATATTTGTGAAAGTAAGCAGTCCTGTGAAAGTGTGTGAAGAGAAGCATTATATATTATAAACTCAAGCTAGAGATAGGGAGAGAATAAATCTCGTTTATTACCTTTGACTATACTACGTACTTGAAAAAAAACTCTTTGGCTTGTATTTATTCATTTCGAGATTGTGATAGAAGTGTAAATATAAATAATCCCGCATAAGCGATAAAACCCACTATAGCAATTAGTATAACTGCACCCTTACGAATTTTCACAGCAGTTTCAAGTTTTAAAGCAGTTTCAATTCCAGCTTGATCTCTAGACTTAAAGTAGTGAATTTTGTCACCAACACTATCCACATCAAGGTTAACTAATCTGAAGTTCTCTTTTTTCAAAACTGCAATTTGGTACTTCTCATCTTCAAGTGCAATAGATATAGAATTTAATTTGATTCGGACTGCATCATGTATGCCCTTCACTCCCAAGGAAGGGTAATAGTTTAATTTAAGTTGTATGACCTTATTAATTCTTAGATAAAAATCAACAGTTAGTGGTTGAGTGGCATCCATAGAAGTTACTGCGTCACTAGAAAGATGGCCTAGATTATCAAGTTCATATGAGTGTGAGGTTACATTTGTAAAATTATTTGAATCTTCAGTATTACTTATGGGGGTATACTTATTTCTCATCTTGAAGTAAGCTCTTTTTTGACTTCGACTACAGTGAACTTAAGATTTTTGCTACTTTATTAGCCAAATTAAGGTTGCTCAGCGAATGCAGGTGAGCAACAATGACGCAGGGAACTGCTCGAAAAAGCGCAGTGCATGCTCCACTATTAAAAAATATTTGCTGCAATGCCGAAACAATGCACTACTGAATTTTTTATAAAGCTAGCAGTTAATAAAAAGGAGTCAAAATAAATGCGGTCCTTGACCTTTTTTCAGTTAAATACTAGTATGTAGTTCCCCTTTCAAGTTCAATTTCCAAAAAATCTAGTTTCCTTTTTACCATGTCTCGTATCTCTTTCACGGCTAGATAAATAATTAAGTGGAAAATCATTTGTCTTCTCAACTTCTTGATAAACCTTAACATTAAGCCAAAGAGGATGAGCCGATCCGCAGCTAACTGCACTACTACGTCTACCCTCTAGATTATCAAGTTTGTATGGGAGAAATTTCAGTTATTGCATTTTTCAGATTGTCTCCATTCCTCGAGAGAGTGTTTCAGTTCTTACCTGTTCTCTACCGATATAGGAGAAAGTCGCTTCAGCTTGTTACTGATTCAGCTAAGGTTTGCGACCGAATATGTCAAAAGGCTAAAATTAGAATATGCAGGTGGGCTTAGCACAAAGTAAAAATACCTTGCAACCTGCTTCTCCAGCGAGTGCAATGCGTCTGCTGGGCAGCTAAAAAAAAAATTTACTTGCTACAGAGGTCGAAGTATTCATAGATTGTGTGTTTATAAGCTAATTGTTAAATGTAAATCTTAAAAAAGGTAAAGCGGCTATCGACCTCTACTTTTTCTTTTGACAACCAACAGAGATATCGGTAACTGGATCATATCTCCGAAAATTATCAGATATTCTACATTGATTCACTTTTGTTTGTCCTCAATGTGATGCTTCATGAGAATTGATTAAATGCAGCATTATGAGTATAAGTAGTAATATAGTAAGTAAGCATACCCCAATAAACATGGCGCCAATTTTATAGTCGGAATATTTCCTATCTTTTTGAATTCGATCTTTTTGCAGACATTTGAAGTAGTGAATTTTGTTCCCAGTGCTATCATCATCGATGGTAATCAATCTGAATTTATAATTATCTTGAAATACACCAATCAAGTAGTTTTCATCATTTAGTTCAATTCCTAAAGTGTCCAACTTTCTCTTCACCATATCATGTATGCCCTTGACTCCTTGGTGAGAATAGTAGTTTAGTTCAAGGTCGATGGTCTTTCTAATATCTTGATAAAACTTAACAGTAAGGGGTTGAGCTGGGGCAAAATTAGCAGCTTCCCTGCTAGATCCAGCCTCTACATCACCAAGTTCGTATGAGGGAGGAATTTCACTTACTTCAGTCCTTTGACCATCTGTATTTCCCAAGGGGGTATATTTAGTGCTCATCTTTAAATTTTCTCATCTATCAAAGAGGAGTGTCATAGTTATTTCAATTAGTTTAGATCTTCATTTATTTTATATTATACTAGCCCCGGAGGAAACGTCAAAAAGGTGAAATTTATGGATGCATGAGGGATTTCCATGCAAAGAAGAATTAATGACTGCGCTCATTGGGAAACTAAAAATAGCTGCTAGAGTGGCACAAGGTGTAGTACTCAACAAAACCTTAAAAGTATTTGAGCAATTATTGAGCGAAGAATTAGAAAGGAAAGCACCAAAAGCGATGAAAATAACGAAGAATGATAATTGACTCGTGATCGTGTCCGTCCAGAGAACCCTCTTAGCGTCTTCAACTAGATCAGCAAAAGCGCTGCCGAGAAAGATAACTGGCTGCAATGCGAGAAGGTGCAGTGCGTCTACTTAGCATCAAAAAAATGTTACTACATAATTGAGGTCACTCGTAGATTGTGTGTTCTGAAAACTAGCTACTAGTAAGGAATCTAATAAAGTAGTAGTAACCAAAAACTGCGAACAAAATTAAAACGATGCATGCTACAATATCATATGTCCTAAAGGACTGAAAAAGATTTTCAACCACAGCTTGATCTCCAGATTTAAAGTAATGAACGTTGTCGCCAACACGATCATCATCAATGCAAATGTATCTGAATTTATAACCATCTCGCACACCAATTAGGTAGTTGTCGTCTTCAAGTTCAATTTCTATAGAGTCCAATTTTCTCTTCACCGTGTCATGTATACCCTTTACTCCTAGGTGAGGATAATAGTTTAGTTCAAGGTCAATGGTTTTAAATACTTCTTGATAAAACTTAACAGTAAGGGGTTGAGGCGGGCTAAAATTAGCAGCTGCCCTGCTAGGTCCAGTCTCTACATCGTCAAGTTCGTATGAGGGAGGAATTTCACTTACATCATTTCCGTGATCGTCTGTACTTCCCAAGGGGGTATATTTCGTGCTCATATATAACTGGGTTCTCTTTCGAGCAAAGAGGAAGTGTTAAAGTTTTTTAATTATTTTAGATTTTTATTTATTTTATACTATACTTGCTGCGCGCGATTCGTCAAAAAGGTGATTTTATTTATGCAGTAGGGCTTTGCATGCAAAGAACAATAAATGACTGTCTGCGCTTACTGGAAAACTAAAAGAATATTTTTGTGTGGCTATGCAATACTCAGCTATTTGATCAACAATTTTATTGCTAAGATAAGCAAGATAAACACTATTAAAAAAAGCACAACAAACGCCAATATGCCCTTCAAGGAGACTGCTTTAGAATCTTTAATTAGAGTTAGTTGCAGTAGCCTAAATAATGTATTCTGTCTCCCGTGCTATCATCATCGATGGTGATCAATCTGAATTTATTATCTTCGAACACACCAATTGTGTACTTCTCATCTTCAAGCTCAATTTCCAAAGAATCTAGCTTCCTTTTTACCATGTCACGTATTCCTTTCACGCCTACATGAATAACTAAGTGGAAAATCAATTGTCTTATCAACTTCTTGATAAAACTTAACATTAAGCCGAAGAGGATGAGCATAGCCAACTGCGCTTCTAGGTCCAGCCTCTATATTATCAAGTTCGTATCAGGGAGGAGTTTTCCTTGAAGCATTTTTTTGATCTTTTGTACTTCTCAAGGAAGTCTATTTAACCCTCATCTTTAAGTGAGATCTCTATTGGCCTGAAAGATAGTTTCTGAAATTTTTCACTTATTTTTTTTTTTAAATTAAGTTAAGCGAGCGAATGTTGCCAAAAAGTTAAAATTATGCAGGGTTGATAAGACGCTGCGGAGAAGTGCATGGTGCAGCCAAGATATCCAATGACTACAGCGTCTATTGGGCAAATATTATTTCAGGCAGCATTCAGACTAAACAATGATTAATTGTCGGAAGTCAGCTTTAAAACTTTACGAAGCCATATGAATATTTTGACTAGAATAATTGCAAAAAGAAGAACAAGAACAAAACCAATGATCAGCCCCACAATCTGAGCCACGCATGAGGAAATCGCGAAGGAACCTATAGCTTTTTCAATCTGATTTTGGTCCATTGACTTAAAATAGTGAATTGTGCCACCGGTGCTGTCATCATCAACGGTAACCAATCTGAATTTATTGTTATCTTGCAATACGCCAATGAGGTAGTTTTCATCTTCAATTTCAATTCCCATAGAGTCCAATCTTCTCTTCACCATGTCATGTATACCTTTTACTCCTAGGTGAGAATAATAGTTTAGTTCAAGGTCAATGGTCTTTCCAATATCTTGATGGAACTTAACAGTAAGGGGTTGAGCCGGGCCAAAATAAGCAGGTGCCCTGCCAGGCCCAGCCTCTAGATTATCAAGTTCGTAAGAGGGAGAAGTTTCACTTACACTATTATTTACATCTTCAGTGTTGCTCAAGGGAGTATAATCAATGGCCATCTTAAGAATAATTGTTAATTGAGTTTAAGAAAAGAATTGTTTAAGGTATTCTTTTTCAAATTAAACTAACCCAGAGAATATGTCAAAGCTATTTATTAACGTATACAGGATGGCTTTTTATGATGTTGCAAGGAAGAATGAATGACTGCGGTGCGATTACTGGCAACTAGAAAATATTTATTATCAGTTCAGACTCTGCAAGGCTTAGCTTTCAGCCGTCCGCTAGAAAAATATCTTGGGCATCCAGAAGATAATCTGCTCGAAAGATACCACGAGAAGAGATCCAACTCAAAAAAAAACATTGCTTCCAAGATGAAACTCGGAGGGTTGCCATTATTATTTAATTAGAGTCTGGTTCATGGATATACAATTCGCAACTCTTACGTCGAGCCTCTAGGTCACCAAGTTCGTTTGAAGGAAGATTTTCAGTTACAGCATTCATTTGGGCCATTAGTATTCATTAAGGGATTACCTTTTGATCAAACCAAGGAAATATGTCAAAAAGCTAAAGTCAATATACGCAGTTGGAATCCGCATTATTGTATGTAGAGGGTAATTTGCAGCAAACGCCTACGATGACTGCAGTACGCCTACTTGCATTTATTCGCTGCAGGGTGCAAACTATGCAAACTTTATTTGTAGCTAAGTACTAAAATTAATTGAAACAAGAAGTAAATGGGGCGGCTAGGTATTCTTTTTCTTATAGTGGACCGCATGGTAGCTGCATTACCCCTGCAAAGATCGATTTTACTTCGTTTGTTGGATCTCAAATCTTTCTTCTACTAATTCTTCTTATTTTAATGACTGAAGAGTTTACCAAGACCAATAATGGTGAAAGGAATGACAAACATTCCAGCAGTTACTACAGCTGCAATCACCCCTGACTCCTTGTTCTGATATCTCATAGCGTCCTCAATAACGGTTTGCTGCAGAGGTTTGAAATAGTGGATTATACTTTCGAAACGATCATCATCAATAGTAATCAATCTGAAGCTTTTGTGTCCATCCAATACGCCTATTTGGTAGCTTTCATTTCCAAATTCAATTCCCATAGAATTTAATTTCCTTTTCATTAATTCATGTATACCTTTCACGCCTAGATGAGGGTAGTGGTTTAATTCGAAGTCGATAATCTTATCGACTCTTTCATAAAATCTCACAGTAAGAGGCTGAACAGAGTGAGAGTCAGTACTCGCACCACTAACACCATCTAGGTCATCAAGTTCGTATGAGGGTGGGATTTCACTCACAACATTTGTTCGATCATCTGTATTACTCAAGGGAGTATACTTAGTGCTCATTCTCGTGCAGTTCCTTATCTATCTGGAAGAGTGCTGCTAAAGTTCTATTTTTCTGCTTGAACTAAGGAATGTCAAAAAGTTTTATTTTTCTGCTTTGACTAGCCAAGGAACGTCAAAAAGTTAAATTTAACATGCAGGTGGGCTTGGCATGCAGAAAGCTATTTTGCTGCAAAGAACTTTAACAGGTGCAGTGCATCTACTGGGTAGTTAAAATATATTTCTACAGTGTTCAGACAATAAACATTTTGTTCAGAAAGTTAGCTATTAAAAAAAAAAAACAATATATTAAATATAACAAAACGATTTTTCATTAAATCACAGTGCATTAATGATGGAACCAATTCTCCTATCTTCTCCCAAACTAAATTTGTCACTCGTATCAACGCAGAAGGTTTTGAGTAATAATCACAACTATGAAAAAGATAATAAATGAGGCAAACAAAAGGATAGGTATTCCCAAAGTAATGCCAAGATATAAATATTCACGAAATTTTTCAGCGCTTTCGATGAGAGCTAGTTGCAGAGATTTAAAGTAGTGAATTTTGTCACCAGTGCTATCATCATCAATAGTGATCAATCTGAATTTTTGATTATCTCGCAATACACCAATCAAGTAGTTCTCATCATCAAGCTCAATTCCCAAAGAGTCTAGCTTCCTTTTTACCACATCGTGTATCCCTTTCACGCCTAGGTGAGGATAATAATTTAGTGGAAAATCAATTGTCTTATCAACTTCTTGATAAAACTTTACATTAAGTCGAAGGGGTTGAGCAGAGCTAACTTCGCGGCTAGGTCCCGCCTCTATATTATCAAGTTCGTATGAGGGAGGAATTTCACTTACATCATTTCTGTGATCGTCTGAACTTCCCAAGGGGGTATATTTAGTGCTCATATATAACTGGGTTCTCTTTCGAGCAAAGAGGATGTGTTAAGGTTTTTTAATTATTTTAGATTTTTAATTATTTCATATTATGCCAGCTGCGCGGGATACGTAAAAAAAGTTAATTTATTTATGTAGGAGGGCTTGGCATGCAGAGAGCTATTTTGCTGCAAGGAACTTTAACAGGTGCAGTGCATCTACTGGGTAGTTAAAATATATTTTCTACAGTGTTCAGACAATAAACATTTTGTTCAGAAAGTTAGCTATTAAAAATAAAAAACAATATATTAAATATAACAAAACGATTTTTCATTAAATCGCAGTGCATTAATGATGGAACCAATTCTCCTATCTTCTCCCAAACTAAATTTGTTACTCGTATCCACTCAGAAGCTAGTGATTAATAGTCATAACTATGGCAAAGATAATAAATGAGGCAAACAAAAGGATAGGTATTCCCATAATAATGCCAAGTGATTTATATTCATGAAATTTTTTAGCGCTTTCAATGAGAGCTTGTTGCAGAGATTTAAAGTAGTGAATTTTGCCACCAGTGCTATCGTCATCAATAGTGATCAATCTGAATTTATAATTATCTTGCAATACACCAATCAAGTAGTTCTCATCATCAAGTTCAATTCCCACAAAATCCAATTTTCTCTTCACTATTTCATGTATACCTTTCACCCCTAGCTGAGGATATTAGTTTAGTTCGAGATCAATGGTTTTTTCAACTTTTTGATAAAACTTAATTGTAAGAGGTTGAACGTGGCTAAAATTAGCAGCTACGCCACTAGGTCCAACCTACCCAGCGTATCAAATGCGTATGATGGAGGGACTTCACTCGCATCACTTTTTGTATCCACTGTACTATTCAAGGGAGTGTATTTGGTGCTCATTCTGGTGGTATAAACGTTATGGGCTTTAGAAGAAAATGTGGAAATGTATTTTTAGATTAAAGTGACTGCTAGAATATGTCAAAAACGCTAAAATAAGTATGTATGCACGTGGCTTGGCATGCAGATTGCAGCACGAAGCGAATATTTTCTAAGCCAAGGATAGCTTTTACTTCCAGTAATCAGAAACATTATACCTGTTAGTGAGCTAAAAAGAGACAAGTGAATCATACATGCTTTTTTTCAGCAATCTAATGGTATTCTAATGTCAAGAAAAATTCTCGGCTAGCTGATGCTAAATAAGAATTCCAATCTTAAAACCAACTCACAAAAAACATATGCGAACTTGGAGAGGAATCTAACTTATATACCGTAGAACTATATAAAACATTCGTTTCTCTATTATACATTTGTGTAGCGCTCGAATGACGGTTTCATTTAGACTGACCTATTCTATTATTCTCGATTTAATTCTCGAACACCGATTTCTACAAATTTCTCACTGTTTCGACACCCCATCAAGTGGTAGGTAAAACCTCCGTTTATATTCCATACTTCCGTCTTTCTGTTGCTGGAGAAGACTCGTTAGTCAGAACTTTCAGGCAGACTCGTTTGTAAGCGTTTTGAACTTTGAAATATTTACTACTTACGAGTCCAATTATGCAGAGAAAAGTCTTGGCGAGAAAAGGTTGCAGATGAACACCACCAAGCAGCAGTATCAAACTATAAAGTTGCAACCGCTTTTATTTTAATAAATTTATATTAATTGAATACTAAAACATACAGAGGTGATATAATAATTTCGTGGCATGCTATGTTTATAACCTGATCTATTTCTATTAATTAAATATCATGTAGAGATGCTATATGAATGTACTTCTTAGTGGATCTTTGGTTGCATGAGCTAGTCGATTCACAGCCGTCATCTTGATATTGAATCTCGTCTAAAACAGTCTTCTCGGTCATTATTGCTGGAGACAAGTAAAATGTTCAAAATACAGTAAGAGTGTCATGGAACACTAGAATAGAACCAAAATCCTCACTGATTGTTCAGAGTATATACGTGATGCAATTTCCGAAATGTCAAAACCTACAAGGCAGAATACGCTAGTAATGATCAAAGAGGTAGTGAATGTTTCCCCATTAATCAATGTAGTTGTCTTTTTATTCAAATCTGAATTTCTACTTAAGTAAGTGATTTATCCTAATAGAATCTGAGGGAAAATCAGCCGCGACAACAAGTACATCATGATGTCGATGCCTCCAAGACAATTATAAACAATGATATACCAAGAGGTATCGAAACAGCTAAAGCTATGGATCTCATTTGTTTCTCATAATACGTTTTAGTAATAGAGGCTCGCTCTGATGCTTTGAAATAATCAATCCAATAACCAAATGAATCCTCGTCAATTGTAATCAACCTGAACTTATTCCAGTCCCACACTCCAATTAGGTACGCTTCATCACCAAGATCAATACCTAAGGAATGTGCTTTTCTTCTCACCATATCATGAATACCCTCTATGCCTTTCAGTTGGTAGTAATTCAAGTTGAGTGTTTCTATTTTGCCATCTTCACGATGTAAGTACACAGCAATAGACTTTGAATCACTAGAACCAATATTGAGATTGTCTAGCTCATACGTAGGGGGATCAGTCTCGACAATTGGAAGGTTTCCCTCTGTGCTATTTAAAGGAGTATATTTATTAGACATATGTGGGAGAACGGTATTAGTGTCAGCACTAAAAAAGTAGGCACCATAGCAACTTAAATTTTTGAGGAGAGCGTCAAATGTTGCAATTAGACAACGCAAGTGCAGGAGGTTAAAAATTGCACCCATTGTAAGCGAATTGAAGAGGAAGCCTTAGAAGATAAGAATGAACAAGCTCTACGTAAGTAGAAAGCAAAAGTGACTAGACTTGGCTATCACTCTTACGCCAAATGAATCCTCGTCAATGATAATCAACCTGAACTCATAACGTCACCGCTCTGCAACGCATATACGCCTTTTTACCACCCCTATTAATACTATCCATGCATTCATGTGGGTAGCGAAAAGCAGCCATTATTTTGCAATTTTCATAGCGTATATATTTAGGAGCAAGATATTGACATGTATCGCTAGAGCCAGGTTTGAGATTTTCATCGCCCCATAAGTAGGAATATCGATTTAACTAGGTGGAAGTATATCCTCTACAGTACTGAAGAAGTATATTTAGACATTAAGAAGAGGGAAATGTCAGCGTCAGCAGCAAAAACAGAAAGGCTGAATAGCTTAATTTTTGAGAACGCATGAAGAGAGCGCCAAATGTTAAAACTAGATCTGAGGAAGGCTGCAAAGTATGATCCATATTTAACTGAAAAAGAGAACCAGTAAAATGCAACAATGACAGAACCACTATAGATAAGACCAAGGCGACAAGACGATTCATCATTCGCTGAGCTTCTCTTATCCCAGAGTGTCAGAATATCGCTTGGTTGTACAAGATGTTAAAGGTTTGCAATTCTTTTTATCCAATCCGAATTTCTACTTAAGTATGTGATTTATCCTAATAGAATCTGAGGGAAAATCAGCCGCGACAACAAGTACATCATGATGTCGATGCAATCAAGACACTTATAAACAATAATATAGCAAGAGGTATCGAAACAGCTAAAGCTATGGATCTCTTGTCCTTCTCATAATACGTTTTAGTAATAGAGGCTTGGTCTGATGCTTTGAAATATTCAATCCAATAACCAAATGAATCCTCGTCAATTGTAATCAACCTGAACTTTTTCCATCTCCACACTCCAATTAGGTACGCTTCATCACCAAGATCAATACCTAAGGAATGTGCTTTTCTTCTCACCATATCATGAATACCCTCTATGCCTTTCAGTTGGTAGTAATTCAAGTTGAGTGTTTCTATTTTGCCATCTTCACAATGTAAGTACACAGCAATAGACTTTGAATCACTAGAACCAATATTGAGGTTGTCTAGCTCATACGTAGGGGGTTCAGTCTCGACAATTGGAAGGTTTCCCTCTGTGCTATTTAAAGGAGTATATTTATTAGACATATGTGGGAGAACGGTATTAGTGTCAGCACTAAAAAAGTAGGCACCATAGCAACTTAAATTTTTGAGGAGAGCGTCAAATGTTGCAATTAGACTACGCAAGTGCAGGAGGTTAAAAATTGCACCCGTTATGAGTGAATTGAAGAGGAAGCCTTAGAAGATAAGAATGAACAAGTTCTACGTAAGTAGAAAGCAAAAGTGACTAGACTTGGCTATCACTCTTCTAGTGCTTTTGCCGTACTGCTGATGATGCAATAACTAAAAAATATTAATTGGTAGCAGTAGCAACCAGAATGCTGCAGAGGACAAGCATCTGCAACAGAATTAAACTATAAGGGTGCAGCTACTTGCATACTTGACATATTTCTAACAATTTTGATTCTAAAATATTGAGAGACCATCCATAACTTTAGTTTGTACCTGAGGATGATCTACCGTGCATAAAGACCAGCTTTAAAGTACTACTCTTGAAAAAGTCATAATGTGGTTAGAAATAGATTCAACAAATGGCATCAGGGGCATGGATGGTTAGTATATTCTAGCAGACGCTCTATTCATCAGTTAGAAGGGTATCTTAGAAGGACTAATCTTACACGCAGATTCGGACGATATTCATTACAGGGATAATAGACATCTGCTAGTTCTTTCCATCAGTCATTAGTTTATTTTCCCGAGATAGACTCTCTCTATGTAAGTAGTTCAAACTATCACAATTGATTGCACGAGAAAGGAATTAAACAATTGCTATATAAGAAGTTCCATGTTTATGGCAACCGTTAAGGTCTGGCCACCAAGAGTGTAATCGAAAATTAGAAAAGCAGGTATTGCAGCTACAAGAATCAAAATTTTCTCGTCTTCAGAATAGGCTTTACTTAAGAAGTTGCATTTGCGACTTTGAAGTACTCCACTCTTACGCCAAATGAATCCTCGTCAATGATAATCAACCTGAACTCATATCGTCACCGCTCTGCAACGCATATACAGAGTGCTCTTTTAGCACCCCTATTAATACTATCCACGGATTCATGTGGGTAGCGAAAAGCAGCCATTATTTTGCAATTTTCATAGCGTATATATTTAGGAGCAAGATATTGGCATGTATCACTAGAGCCAGGTTTGAGATTTTCATCGCCCCATAAGTAGGAATATCGATTTAACTAGGTGGAGGTATATCCTCTACAGTACTGAAGAAGTATATTTAGACATTAAGAAGAGGGAAATGTCAGCGTCAGCAGCAAAAACAGAGAGGCTGAATAGCTTAATTTTTGAGAACGCATGAAGAGAGCGCCAAATGTAAAAACTAGATCTGAGGAAGGCTGCAAAGTATGATCCATATTTAACTGAAAAAGAGAACCAGTAAAATGCAACAATGACAGAACTACTATAGATAAGACCAAGGCGACAAGACGATTCATCATTCGCTGAGCTTCTCTTATCCCAGAGTGTCAGAATATCGCTTGGTTGTACAAGATGTTAAAGGTTTGCAATTCTTTTTATCCAATCCGAATTTCCATTTAATTAGAGGGTTTTGTCGTAATAGAATTCATGAGCTAGTTAGCGAAAACCATCTGTAAATGAATCCGTGCCGAGAGTACATCAAGACTTCGACCTCGATACCATGACAATTATAGAGAGTACTATAGTAAGAGGTATCGAAACCGCAAGAAGAAAATAGTTTCTTTTTTGGTCACAATACGTTTTAGTAATGAAAGCTTGTTTTGATGCTTTGAAATATTCAATCCAAAAACCAAATGAATCCTCGTCAATTGTAATCAACCTGAACTTATTCCAGTCATCCCACTCTCCAATTAGGTACGCTTCATCACCAAGGTCAATTCCTAAGGAATGTGCTTTTCTTCGCACCATATCATGAATACCCTCTATGCCTTTCAGTTGGTAGTAAGTCAAGTTGAATGTTTCTATTTTGCCATCTTCACAATGAAAACGCACTTCAAGACGCTTGCGATCATGAGAGCGAGGAATGAGATTGTCTGGTAAACAAGTAGGGGGTGCCTGATCAGCCCGAAGCTTATTGTCTGTGCTGCTTAACTGTGTATTTTCGTCAGACATATGTGGGTAGTTAAACTTTTCTTCTTTTCTAGCGAAAGAAAGAGAACAAAGAAGAACTAGAAGTAAAAAAACGCTACAAAATTTTTATTTGGTCCGTTGCATGCTCATTGACGTCTGGTGCCAAAAAATTATTTACGCACTAATTTCGGTGCAGCACCCAATGCGCCCACTGGCTTCCCTGGTGTGCACTGCTTTTTCTTCGAATTAAAATCACCTTACTCTTTACAGTTCTCATTTTCGGTTAAATGTGGTCAGCAAGCTCATTCCTTCCTCGACAACGGAACCAACCTTCTCCCTGTTACCACTTAGCGACTTTACTTGTTGTTACCTCGTTACAACCTTATTCTTCTCCGTTAATTATTTTCCCGCGCCTAATTCTTCCTGACGAGGATGTTCCGGTACCACGTTTTCCTAATTACTGGACCTCCGCGCGATAGGCGCTAAAAAAGCCTCTGAGGTGCAAGAGTGCAAATTTGTCAGTGTAGTCATACGACAGTTAACCCATGTAAACCGGCGTATTTTACGGTGATTTCTGGTTACCATCACGCGGCTATCATCGAACAAGCCAAGC